>BQNB010008574.1:0-89507 GCA_026074375.1 Tanacetum coccineum | reverse complement strand
TAATATCTAAATCTTAAGTGTATGTTCATGGGTAATTTTGAATGTTAAGTAAATCTTGCTCGTTTGTATTATCTTTTTATGAAACTGTGTTTGTAAGATGCTAAAAATGTTCATGTGTATTCTATAATGCTATATGATTGAATCTTGAAGTGATAAAACACTTGAATACACGAATTCACTTCGTAGTTGTTTGTTCGAATCGAACTCGCAGTTTGTACTTATGACCGAATTCGCAGTTTGTAATAGTGACCGAACTCGGAGTTAGTACTTTTGACCGAATTCACAGTTCCCTTAAGTGACCGAACTCGCAGTTCCCCTAAGTGACCGAACTTGCAGTTTTTAGCTAGTGACTGAACTCGCAGTTTGTACTTGTGACCGAATTCGCAGTTTCTAATAGTGACCCAAATTAAGTTTGCCATTTCCATGATTAGTTCTCTTAATGTGTTGCATGCTTTAAGTACCATAGCTTGAAAAGGTCTCTATAGCGTCTTAAAACTTGTAAACTGTATTGATTCTTTCTTAGCAGAATCATGAGTATCACAAAAGAACAACATCAAGCCCTTGACGATGCTCTTGTTCCACGAGAACAACGTCTAAGGATTGGGAATTGTAACTACAAATTGAGCACTACATTCAAGCCTAAGGAACCTAGTTTTCAAGTTGCTTTGGATGTTCTCTCTCTCACACCTTTTTATCAAGCCTTCTTGATATCTGCAAGTGTTCCTGCCATCTACATGCATGAATTCTGGGCCATTGTTTCCTATCACAAGCACTACATCAAATTCAAGATGAACAAAAAGAATTACTCTTTTGATTTGGAAACTTTCAGAGATATGCTCCAGATTTGCCCAAATCTTCCTGGCTAGAAGTTTGAAGATCCTTCATTTGAAGAGCATATACTTGCTTTCATAAGCGAACTTGGTTACCCTGGAGATATCAAGTCACTCTTTGATGTCAAGGTTGATATACAATATCAACCTTGGAGAACATTCAGAACCATCATCAACAAATGTCTCAGTGGTTAAATCACTAGACTCGATCAACTTTGTCTCTCTTGGGCTCAAATCATTTAGGGTATGTATTACCAAAAGAAGGTTGACTATGTATACCTTCTATGGGAAGACTTAGTTTATCAAATCAAAAACAAGGTGTCAAATAAGAACAAAGATATGTACTATCTAAGATTCACCAAAGTCATTATACACTACTTCATGTCAAAAGATCAATCAATTCCAAGAAGAAACAAGGTGGACTAGCACATGGCTAAAGATGATCCTACTCTCACCATAATGAGATTCATTCCCAAGCATGAAACTGTTTAAAAGTACGGTGCCATAATTCCTGATACTCTAACCAATCAAGCAAAGAAGGAGTCGGATGCGTACAAGACTTATCATGGTTTTGCTACTGGAAAAGTGATTCCAAAACCAAAGTATGTACAGAGATCGACCAGGGAGAAGACTGATCAATCCCCTACAACTTCTCCAGGTAAAAGACTCAAAGCTACAACTAAGGCAGCTAAATCAGGAAAGAAGAAGCTACCTGCTTAAGGATTAGAGACTTTATTAGAAATTGCATTGTCTGAGGCTGAACAGATGAATATTGTCACCAAAAGAAACAAGACATAAATCCTCAACTCTCACGCCAGTGGTTCAGGTGCAAATAAAGGAACTAGTGTTTCACCAGGGGTTCCCAATGTACCTATATATGGATCTGAAGATGAACAGATTTCTTGGAAGTCTAGTGACAAGGACGATGATGATGAAGTAAGCTTGCGTAAAGACGATGATGACAATGCTAATAATGAGGATGATGATGGTCAAGATGATGATAATGAACAGACTGAATTAGACAATGATGGTGATGACTTTATTCATCCCAAGTTCTTCACTCATGATGAAGAAGAAAGACAGGATAAAGAAGATAAACAAGAAGAGGGTTCAGATCTGAGGGTTCAAACACCTTCTTATTTTGAATCCACTGATGATGAAGCATATGATGAAGTAACTCAAGGAGACAATGTTGAGGGAGAAGAGCTGGATGAAGAAGAGATAAATGAAGAGGAAAAAGTAAATGAATTGTACAAGGACGTGAATGTCAATCTGGAAAGAAGAGATACTAAAATGACAGATGCTCCATAGACTAATGTTCAAGGTACTCAAGTCATAGAAGATACTCATGTGATAATAATAGCTGTCACTCTTGAAGTTTAACAACAGAGTTCTTCTGTATCATCAGGCTTTATTTCCAACATGCTTAACCTTAATCCAGATACAGGTATTGACTCCATTCTAAATCTGAACACTAAGTCAACTTCTCTTGTAGATGTTCCCATCACTACTAATGTTGAAATGCCTCCTTCATCTGTAACAACACTTCCTCCACCACCCATTCCTCTCATTCAACCTCTGCATCAAACTCTAGTTTCTACACCAACAATTGCTCTAAATACCTCCCTACAAAATCTTCCAACCTTTGGTTACTTATTCAAGTTTGAAGATAGAGTAAAATCTTTGGAAGACGACTTCTCGAAATTCAAGCAAACAAACCTATTTGCTGAAGCAGTTTCTTTAATTCTCGGCATTGTTGATAAGTACCTTGCCAACCAGATGAATGAAGCTGTAAAAGCAGTTGTTCAACTACAGTCAGACAGACTTAGAGAAGAAGCTCAAGCTGAAAATGAAGACTTCATCAATAAAATTGATGAAAATATAAGGAAAATCATCAAGGAGCAAGTCAAAATAAAAGTTAAGGAGCAAGTTACCAAGATTTTGCCGAAAATTAAGAAGTCAGTAAATGAACAACTTAAAGTTGAAGTTCTGATTCGTTCATCCAATAAAGCTAAGACATCCCATGTTGTAGCAGCTAAACTATCTGAACTTGAGCTGAAGAAAATTCTCATAGACAAAATGGAGAATAACAAATCAATCGACATATCAGTTTCACAGAAGAATCTCTACAAAGCATTGGATGACGCTTATGAATCTGACAAAGACATTCTTGCAATATATGGAGATACTGTCACTTTAAAAAGACGTCAAGATGATGAGGATGACAATGAAGAACCCTCCGCTAGATCAAACCGGGGGTCCAAGAGAAGAAGAGCTGGAAAAGAACCCGAGTCAACTAGTGCACCAAAGGAGAAGACTTCCAAGCCAACCGGCAAGTCTAAAGAAGGGTCCAAATCTCATCAAAAGTCTACTGGTCAGTCTGCTCAACCATAAGAGCCAATACACACTGTTGAAGACTTGGAAGAACCTGCACATCAGGAGTTCGATACAGGATTTACTAAAGATCAACTTGTTGATGAGACCACTCAGCTTCCTGATTGGTTTCAAAAACTAACAAAACCTCCAACTCCCGACCGTGATTGGAACAAGACTTTGCCTGCTGTTCATGGACCAATTCAACCTTGGATCAGCACTTTGGCTTGGAATGAAGATCCTCGTGAGTCATTTAATGAACGAATGGACACTCCTCTAGACTTCTTAGCATTCGTGTTGAATCAGCTTAAAGTTGATACTCTGACTCCAGAATTATTAGTCGGTCCAACATTTGAGTTAATGAAATGGTCGTGCAAGAGTTTAGTGGAACTTGAATATTTCCTTGAAGAAGTCTGCAAAGCAACTACTGATCAACTAGACTGGAACAACCCTGAAGGACAGCAATATCCACATGATCTGCGTAAGCCTTTACCATTGATACCTAATTCACGAGGTCGTCGAGTAATACCTTTTGATCACTTCATCAACAACGACCTTGCATATCTAATTGGTGGTGTCTCAAGCCAAACTTATGCAACTTTAGTGACGAAGACAAAGGCTGCAGATTATGGACACATCAAATGGATTGAAGACTTAGTCCCAAACACTATGTGGAGTCAAGTGCCGATTGTCTACGACAAACATGCACTCTGGGGCATCTCTTAATACGGACAAAAACGTCAACAAGTCTATGGATGCACAGTCAATAGGGAATCTACTCGTGATGTCTACTCCAGAAACAGAATCATTGGAATTAAGAAGCTTATGATTGTCAAATGGCACAATTACAAACATTTAGAATGGACCACTGTCCGTAGAGATGACAACAAGCTATACACATTCAAAGAAGGCGATTACAACAGACTTCGCCTTCAAGACATTGAAGACATGCTGCTTCTTCTTATACTAGGCAAGCTGACAAATCTCAATATTAAGGAACGTCTAGCTTTGGGTGTTTCATTGCGAATGTTTACAAGAAGCACTGTCATCAGAAGGCGTGTGGAAGATCTTAAATTAGGGATCTAAAGTTACCAAAGAAAGCTCAACCTCACAAAGCCAGATACATACAAATCAGATCTCAAATGAAAGACACCATATACAACATACTCCAGTCCCATAGGCTTCATATATCATAATAAATACAAGAAGAACAGATTGATGTGTATTGATGAACTCCACAAGTTTAGTGATGGTACACTCAATGATGTTCGATCTGCTCTTGATGATACTCTGAAAAGAATCCAGATGAAGTATCTGCCACAGACAATTTGGAGAGAAGTAGACAGGGAAAGAGAAGGATCTATGATCCAGGCTGTTGATAGACAACTCAGGAACAGAAGGATAATGAGGAGCCTGGAAAAGTTCGTTGGTGGGAGACTGTACGGGGGAGACCTATGGCTGCTGGAAAGGACCATATGATTTATCATATGCTGTTCTCATATCTCAGGTCAAACCTTGTAAATAATAAAAACTTGTGAATTTGTATATATGTAGTGTAGACTTAATGGTAATAATAAGGAGTGCTCGAGTACAAAATTTTCAAGAACTTCTTAGTAAATTCAAAAAATTTCAAATTATTGTACTCAGCACTGTCTTATATACCCTCAAATATTGAGGGGGAGCATTAAAATGTTCCTGATAGATATTGTGTAACATTTTGTTTCTGAACGTTTAATCAATTGATATCCAAAATATCAAGGGATTAACTTTTTTGGATAAAGGGAGAAAATGTGATTAAACTGCATCTAATTTGACTAAATTCACTCTAATCTTAGCATGTATTATAATTACGATGCACATGTTAAGGGGGAGCTTTTAGTGATAATTAAAAACTTTCAAAGTGTAAATCTTTTTTATATTTATATCAAACACTTTGATTGAACTTTTCAATAATTTTGGAAGGATTGTGATGGAATACCTAAAAGACCAATCATGTACTTAAATTTATGGAGTTATAAGGCGGTTAGGCATAGGTATTCAAATCCCATGATCCAGCCAGAACCAGAGGGATCTAACCAGAGTTATAAGGCGGTTAGATAGTGTAGAAGTCTTTAGGTATGATACAAAAGGAGAAAAAGTGAGAATCGAGAATAATGCCGACTGAGATGGAGCTAACACTGGAATAAACCCAACAAGGTGTTATTTATGAAGTCTTGGTAAGAATTGAAGGGGTTAAAGAATGAAAAAGAATCGTAAAGATAAAGGGTGTAAAGAAAGAAGCCCTCCATACACTTAGGCAGAAACCGGGTCAATACATAAACTGTCAGAAACACTAAGCTGTGTCTAAACTCAGAAGAGTGACTGATAATAAATTATAACGTCTTTGACTAAACTTGCTTGTGTTAAGTTTATTTTATGCTTGTCGGGTCATTTTGTGCTTAGATTTTCCTTTTATTAAGAAAATTTGTTTATGAACGTGCCTTCGACCTACGATCCTAATAAACGTCATAAACAATGCTCAAACTATTTTAAATAATTAGTGTCACCCACATTTAAATATAATTAAATAAATAAATAAATAACTTTTAGTCTATTTTTAAATATATACATTTTTTTAAGTTACCTTCATCATTATTTTAAACAAGGTTTTTAACCCGCGCTCCGCTGCGGAGTGCGGGGTTATTCGTTTTTCATCGATGTCTCTATAGCAGATGTATAGACCATACTGCCTATGCAGAAGTTTTTTTGGTCGCTCTCTATTTACGTTAGAACCCAGTAAAAAAAGAAAGGTTATGTCAAGAGTACTTTTCAATCTTGAAAATGTCCTACTAACTAAAGTTTGCCAATACTCTAGTCTAAACATATTTTAACAAAATCTGATCATCAACACAAAAGCTTTAACAAAATCTGATCATCAACACAAACATACTTTCTTTCACTCTATAGTTTTGTATAGCATTTCCAAGGAAATCTTCAAAACCTCAACAACCTAATGGAAGAAACCAAGCACTTTATCACCAACGTTCTTCCTCCTAGCTTCTTCATGGTCCACGATACCGAGGTGGTCAGTAAGCATACATAAACCAATTCTATCAATTCTTTTCTTTCAGACTTCATAAAACATGTGGGGTGCTGGATTCTTTGTTGTTTCAGAGTTAATGTTGCATATGAGCTTGTTTTTCAATATGTTTAAGATAAGTTCAACCCCGAACCACTTTGAAATGATTAGAAAAAGTACCCTTTGTAGTCTTCGTTGCCACACCCTCCAATTTGATTCCTTTGCCTTTTCTAAATTCTCTTTGGTTGCTAGTCCTGGCTCTTGAACCACCTTGAACAACTACCTCAACCGACTTGTCAATAGAAGCATTAACCGTCTCCTCAACGTAAGCTCTAAAGTTATAAAATTTATTGAATTAGCATAATATATATTGCGTGTATACATGTAAATATTCATACATGTTTGATATCACGTCTAAGATAGTAGTTTTAGCCTGGCAATCTTAAAGGGCTAATAAACTTACCATTGGTAGGGAATGATCCATGGATTTGGTACAGTACTCACATCAAAGGATCAAAAGCTATTATCTAGAACACGAATTTTTACGTTTCGTCTGTGTCTGTTAGATGTAACGCCTGGCTGCCCGTCTTTAGTTTAGCTGATTTTCAGATTGTGTTCTATTTCTTCTAAAAGCGGAAGAGGAAGACACAACTACAGTCATCAGAAGCAGTTAAGTACAAAAGTACATTGAAAACATATATTGTGCTAAACACAATATCCTACAGATAAATTGAGAAAGTTTTATTCACCATAAGCTTCAACATTTATATTACCCATTTTGACCAACCCCAAAACAATTGTTTGACATGTTAATTAGCGTGAGCATACATTTTTAGTATAATCTGTAAGGACGCTGTCATGAATAATTTTTATATATTATGGTGCTGCTATATACATGTTTGATGAGCCATAATGTTAACCTACAACTATTATGGCTTTTATATAAAAGCTAACATAGCTTTTATATAAAATGTTAATAGCTTTTATATATGTTAATCTGTAAGGGTGCTGCTATTATAACTTTTATATAAAAGCCATAACTATTATGGCTTTTATAGCTTGTACAGCCATAATATATAAAAGCCATAATAGTTATGGCTTTTTATATAAAAGCTATAATACCAGCACCAAATAGCAGACCAAATATATTATGGCTCTATCTGCAATTATTTTAGTCCAGTGTACATGTCGTTAAAAAGACCTGCATAGCATCCAACTTAGCATGTGATCAGTTTCGAAGGAAAAAAGACGTCTCCTACAAATATAATCCTTATTGATAATAACCTATATTTACAATGTCAATAACCAAGCTTATACATTCAACTATAGAGTCACGATTATTGTAAACTTTGTAATTTCTATAAAAACAACATTTTCATTCTTACTGAGATAAATACAATGCGCTAAAAATGCTGGGAAAAAGTTAATCACCTTAATGTTCAACGCTACTTGATCCCACATGTTCACTTCCAGCATTAAAGGCCGTTAAAGGAGCAGAACGTTGTCTACCTATCACCATCCACGACATGTGGAATATATAATTCCAATGATTGTTTTAATAACAAAAATAGAGGTATACAATGTTGTACATAAAAAGGGTTGCGCCTTTTTTACCATTAAATCATCTTCATCTTTCCTGTGGTCACACTTAATCAACAACATGTACCTGTTCCACAAAAGCAACAAAATAAATGAGCTGATGTTAATTCCAACCTAAACTAAGATATCACTAAAAAAATTAAAAATAGAAAATTGCATACATATCTGAGGTTCGTTTGTGTTTCAAGGGCATTCTAATTTATCAAATTAGGTTGCTCATAATAATAGACATAGCCAAACAAAGCTTTGTGCTTTCACTCTCATCTGTTCATATCATATAGTTGTCAATAACAGACATGTACCTGTACATATATTTATTGCATTCCTTGATCACCTTGTTGAACCTGCATTTGTTCGAATCTTTGGAACACCTGATGCATGATTGCACATTGGTAATGACGATCGACACTTTGAAGCTTCTTCTAACTCCTGACTTAATGGCCACCATTGATCAAAAGCATCCTCGCGACCTGGCCTTGCTGGAAGTACTTCAGACAGTGACTAAATCTTTGTCCTTAAAGCCGCTAGGTACACCTCTGATATGAGTATTGGCCTCGCCATCTAATATGGAACCAAAAGCAGAGATTATATCCGCACCCTATTTTTGAAGCTCTTGGACCCACTTTTTAGCTCACGTGAACGAATCCTATAAATAATCAGATAAAAAAATTCAAATTTGAAACACAAAAGAAAGAAAAGATCAAAAACCATTACATAAAAATACTCGCATTTTGATACTTGTATTAACTATTTACTTCAGTTAGGTTATAAAAAAACAATTTAGGTTGCTACTTAAAAAATTAATGATTAATACTTCTATCCTCTAAGCAATATGTATTTTCGTTATTTTGAATTAAACGTCCAAAATGCGAACTTAAGTTTGAATAATTCATTTAGTTAAGAGAAAAGCTTACCCCCGTGTATATTTGGAGATCAAAGGTGAGCCATCTATTTCAACTGTAAAGGGCTGCTTTGTCCACTTATACTTTTTAGGTTATGTGAACAATCTGTTGTAGCTCGCTGTTACATCTCATCCGGAATCCCCCCTTTTGCAGCTTCTAGCCTCAGATAGCCAAGTTAGGTGTAGGACTGGTCTATGATGACCTAAAAATCCACATATGCTACGAAGATCGTAACTGAGAATTGAAGTACATATTTCATGGTGCCTTAAATAAAGAGTAGTAACACAACTGTTTAAGAGGGTGTTTGGAATTGCTTATTTAGATAAGTTTAAAGAATACTATAAAAATGGGGTCATCAGTTTGACATCGGGTTTGTTTATTTTAAAACACGGCCAGTACGCAAAATTACCAAAATGATCGTAGATCATTAGATGAAACGGAAGCATTCAGTAACATGGTCATTTAGAATCCTATCTTGATTCAGAGGTTAAAAAACAAAATTAAGAACACTATTGGCCATTTAGTCAATTTATGACACACTTCGAGAGCAGTAGAGTAAGTATTACATTCTTATATGCTCTTACATTTTGATATACGCAAAAGGTTTATGTTATTAAGGTCTTGGCTTCTGACAGGTCCTAACAATAGCATCTAAAAGAAAAAATGAAGAACAAAAAGAGATATATACCAAACTTTTCGTGCTTCACTTTCTGGCCTGAACATAACTAAAATTGAGCTTGTTTAAAGGCTTGGGCTTTGGCTAATGTGAGTTTTTTAATTCGTTCTTGGTGAATCTTAATCCTTTACTATCTCTAGTTAGGCTTGGATTACAAAATGTGTCAGAACCTTGTATCAGTAACCATGGTAACAATCTGGATGGTTTGAGTTTTGTTTTCGCATACTTCTGTACATAGCCTATCCGTATTCCAGGTAATTCTATATTTATTTTTTAATTGTGTTTCTTTTGAGCCAGGTTTGTATTTCTTTAAGGCGGTTTTTAATATTTAAAGCAAAACAATGATGTTTAGGGGGTGTTTTTTTGGCTTATATAACCGGCTTATGGCTTATTTGGCTTTGGGATTATGATTAATAAGCTCACTTTTTGTGGCTTATTTTGAAACTTTTCGGCTTATATATCATAATGAACTTATATAAGCCGAAAAGTTTTGAAATGAGCCACGAAAAGTGAGCTTATTAAACATAAGCCCAAAACTAAATAAGCCATAAGCTAGCTATATAAAGTTCTAAAATAATCCATAAAAAGCATAGAATAATTTGACTCGAATCCCGCCTTTTAATTAAATGTATTATATACTTTGTGTGACGATGTATTTGAGCTCGATTGAATCCTAAAACGATGAATTTATGTGCATCTGTTGTTTTTTCTAGAAAAAAATGCTTAGATCAGTACGCCATAAACCGGCTGCACTTCTTATTTTCTAAGGGCTGTTTGGATTTAGCTTATCTGAAACCACTTTTCTAAAACCACTTTTCTAAAAAGGCGACCAAATAGCTTCCTCTAAGATGTTAATAAGCTTTAATATTTTAACGGAACTTAAAATCCATATACATAATCTCACTAAAAAAATACCAAAAAAGGAGTAATTCTTATATACCTGATCATACGCATCATCTCTCATATCTCATCTTCTTCTTCTTCTTCATCATCTTCATCTTCATCTTCATCTCCATCCCCTAAAACTGGAAAACAACAACATAAAACCAACTTTAATAATCATATTTGAGCAAGACATGTTCTTGGGTGCAAACTTAATCATATAGTGAAAAAACCTGGTTATTTGTAGCACCAAAACACAATAAGCATAAAAACAGTTTCAATTTTCCAAACCAAAATACACTTTATTATATAACACTGAAAATCAATAAAACATAATTACCTTGAATTGAAACCATAATGTTAAACACATTCAAAACTCCATGTGTACCCTAATCTTCTGTCGAAAGCGCAGCACCCGCAAGTTTACACCTGTTGCATTCTGTTGGCCTGCATAACAATCACAAAATTATAAGTGTCAAATTACCCTATGTGAGAATATTATGTAAGTTAAAGTTTCATTAAAGACGCATGTGATAAAGTTATGATGATATAATGTGAGGAGATGTTTAAGCTTGTCTTTGGGCTTATGGCCTATGTGTTTCATTAATTCATTTTTTCATATTTCTAAACATAGAAACTCATACAATATCGCAAGTTTGATAATAAGCAAAAAGAAAAAAGGAAAAAGTTGATGAAGTATAAGACGAAACACATTAGCTAAAAAGAAAGCTTAAACAGACACACTTTAGCAATTAGTTTGCCTTTAAAATGAAATTTAACGTGTATTGCATGTTGCTCTTTTTTGTTTTTTAAAGAAATATGGCACAAAATGATTAAATAAATGAGAAAAATGTAGGATTTGTGGAGCATATATGAATAAGGTGACATAATATTGTATGGTGTCATGGAGTAGTTTTTAATAATGTAACCAAGTAAAAGCAGTTGATAAGTTTGCCAATTGTCATTCCTTTTTGAGAATTTCATACCTTAGCATCTAACAACTGTTTTTATGATGTTGTTGGTTGTTTGGCCTGCTCACATGTTTTTAGGCAGACTTACTAACATCATGAGATCAAAGACGGTCAGCATTATAGGTGATAAATTTTGTGGGTCGGATAGCTTAAGTTTTATACCTTCTAATGAAGTCAGTTGGGAGGCCTTCTAAGTCGAAGCGCCAATGCTTATAGGCAGCAACGCTTGTTTCCATGCAGTAGCGTCTAGGGGTAAAGCATTGTTGTTTGACACCATCGGTATTAAGGAGGTTCTTGTGGGAAATGGCGTTAATCTCTAGAGTAAATCTCATGTGTGGGTCCAAAAGCTTATATATCGAGTGAATCACACTCAACAGCCTAAGCACACAACACAAAGCATTAATACAAACCGTGCATTAAAATAAGGAACTAAGGGGGCGTTTGGATTAGCTTTTTTTAGGCATGTGGACTTATTTAAATTTGAAAAATCTCGTAAGCTCTTCTTCGAGTTATGAATTAATTAGGCCGACGCGCTGAGCTTATGGACTTAAATAAGTCATAAGCTCATAAGCGAGAAAAAATATAATCCCATAAGGCCCTAAAAAAAAGTTGATCCAAACACTGGCGAGAAAAGAATCTAATAAGCATGATATCATTTGTATTGTTGTACAGATTTCTCTTACAATTGTATTACTTATTGTAGAGCTTCACCTTGTGAGTAACATGGCGATCTCAGGATGCACCTGCATCAAACCAATGAACACATGTTACAATAAAACAAATGAAGATCTCGGTGCATAAGCCAAAAAATGGGCACATAATCTTTTATGATGTTTTTTAACTTTCTAGATGTGTTCTGATTCGTTTTTGTTTTTGGGGTTACTACTATCAAAATGTGTTTATGTGTGTCTAAAATTGATCATTAAAACTATTGCTTGTTCTTTTCGCAGTAAGTAGTTTCAAAAGGCTTACTCCCTCATACATAATAAACTAAGCAATTAAAACACCCAAAAAACTACTTATTTAGTGTATTAAATCATCATAAGCAATCTAATTACGTGTCTGCAAATTCGATGTTGAATAAACAAAACTCCGTAAGCATAATAAACCCTAGGTATATCTAAAACAACAACACATTACACACCTACGCAAGAAAAGATAAACGTTTGCTAAACTTACTACATTAATCCACACTATCTACTGATAATTGAAACAAATTCTTGTAAATTGTAATGCATATTTTTTAAGCAGCATATAAATACTTATTCACACGCAATCCTGAACAACCTCAATACACATCAAAACCACTAAAACATATTCCTCTAATAAACTTAGCAAGCACTATATTTGTTGAAAACAAATATAGCAGTTTAACAAACACTATTTATATATGTATAAGCTGTAAAAATTGTTAAATTTAAAAGAAATAAGAGCCAATTTTATGTAAACAATTTGGTACCTTTTTTGTTTTGACCTGATCACCCATCTAAGACCAATACACAGGTGGCTGAACACGTCGTCCTAAACCTACTCCCATCCACACCCGCACCTCAAATCAGCACAACCCTCTTCAAATGACCCACAAACAAAAATATTTTCAATAGCTATTTTCCACTTCTTTTTGCTTCCTCTTATAGGCCTCATCCGTAACCCACAAATGCAACAATCTTGAAACACCAAAAGCAAACATTTTTAGTTAATATTAGTAAAAACTAAAAACACCCATTTGGTTAAAAGACTAAAAACATTCATAAAAAAGTGATGACAACAAAGAACATGCAAAAGTACCTTGTCGGTCGAGGTGATTTAGTGTGTGTTCGTGGTCGGGGACGGCGCCCCCTTGATTTTGGGTTTAATTGAATCATATATTCATCTTCAAATAAAAAAGAGATGGAAAAGATGTAGGTTTGAGAAACCGTTTGAGAAAAATGAGTGGCAGTATGTGGGTTTGTTATTAGTGAAGATCTATGTGTTAATGAATTTGAAGGTACACGTGTTTAAAGAGTGATATGTGGCTATTGTTAAGGCCCTGGAAGAATGGAAGTGGGAGAGAAGGGTACACCCTGTTTAAGAATCGGGTGGGGCGGGTTTTTAAGGGGTGCATTAAAGAATCTCGGAGGGATAATCTTACCGGTTAATATATAAGGTATAATTTACCGTTATGTCAAGGGATACGGTGTGCCATTAGAGATATATTTGATGTAATATTTTTGACACTTTGTTGTGAGACTTAACTAAAAATGAAAGTCTAATTTATACAATTAAATAAATTAAGAGTATTAGAAATATGTATATGTTACAATATTAGTATTGTGTTGTATGAAAAGGTGTAAAACAAATGTCTCACTTTTGTAAGTTGAGATTTGTTGGCGTATAGTCCAGAATGGGCCAAACCCAATGGGCCGAACCCGATAAAAAGGTGGCCCACATCCTACGTAACCCTAATCCATACACTATATATACAAGGGTAGGATCATCCTACCTCCAGAGACCTACACATGTTATTCTCTACCACCTCTTTATGTAACATGCTTATACTATTCTGACTTGACCGTCGGAGGGTGGATCCCGGGCTCCGGCCTCGGGTCCCATTCTAACCGGTTCTTCTTTGTGTGTAGTACTATTTAAAGCCTGAAAAGACGACGAACGGCACCCGGAGAGTCGTCAGGACAAGCCCGACCAAATTATGCTTCAATAAAATTGGCGCCATTCGTGGGACACGAACAAAATGCTCGTCCTACGTTATCTGAAACATCATCTACACAATCTGACCAAGAAAAATATTGGCGAATTTGAAACCTCATATTCGTTTTTTGTAAGTTTGACTCCCTCCTATGGCTATTGGCATAGTTATATTACACACTTACTATATGATCTATTGAATATCTAGACTACCAAATTAGATGAGTCGGGACTGTATAGATATCTTATGAGATACAACGTTGGCAGACATAGGGCCGCATCTTTGGCACATCTACTCCTAGACCCAGACATATCAACTCTGACTACTACATTATCAGACATCCTAGGCGTTCTACAATAGTTTTCACTTACACTTCAAGAATATAGTGAGACAGTAATCTTATAGTGCCGTCAAACTGAAACTGGTACACTTGCGAGTATGTATCATGATTTATTGAAAGTAATTTGGTTGGACACACATATATTCTTTAGGTTGGAGAATGAGAAGGGTATATTATTTTGAGAAGGAAGTAGGGTAGGTTTATGATGAGTATAGAGTAATTGTTTTTTTGGAGTGGGTTTAATATGTGAGGGGGGGTTGGGTAGAAAAGAAAAGAAGAAATGGAGGGTTGAGGGGTTGTGAAATGTATATGTTAAAGTTTTTGTTATTTTATAGTTTTGAGGGGGTTATGAGGTTTTTTGTTTTTTTTTTTGTTTGAAGGATGGTAGGTTTGTGGTGATTTTTTGTTTTATTTTTGGTTGGGGTTTGTTGATGATGGGATAGATTAGTGGGGGGGTGGTTTATGATAGTTATAAACGTGAGGGGAGTAGTTTAGAGTTGTGAAGGGGGGTTTAGTTGTGGATGTGATTATTGATGTGGAGTTTTGGGTGTTTGATTTTTGATATTTTATGGAGTAGGGGGTTAGTTAGGGTGGTTTTTTTTTTAGTATTTATGTTTAGGTGAGGATGGTTGGTTTGGTGTATTTTAAAATTTTTTGGGGGGTGTTTTTGGTGGAAGTGTTGAAAGTTTTGGGTATATGATGTTTTGGAAGAGTTGGTAGTGTTGTTTATTTTGTGAGTAGTTTGTTGTGGTGGGGATTTGTTGTATGGGTGTATTTATGGTTGTTTTAGGAATGAAGGGTGGGAATGGGATTTTGTTTTGTGGTGTAGGTGGATGATTATTGATGGGGAAGAAAGTTTTAGGTTTGTGGTTTGTATGGGGATTTTTGTGGGATTAAAAGTTGATATTTGAATGGGGGGAATTGGGTAGGGGGTGGTGTTTTGTTGGGTATGTGAGGGGGGTTGGGGTTATTTGTGGTAATTGGTGTGGGGTGGGGGTTTAGGGTGTTTGTGTTGATGTGGGGTGTGGGGTAGGGTTATTTGTTGTAATTGTGGGGGGTTGCGGGGGTTTTTTTGTGGGGTGAATTTGAGGGGTAAAGGTTGGATTGGTTTAAGGTAGGTTTTTTGGTGGTTATTTATGTGGGGATTTTGGTGGTTTTGTAGGGGTGTGGGGGGGGAGGGTGTAAATAGAAGATGGAGGCAAGTAAGAGGTTGTTGGTAGAAAGAAATTAAGAGGGTGGGTGGTTTTGGGGGTTTTTTTTGGAGATAGGGGGTTTGTTGGTTTGTTTTGTTTGGGTG
This sequence comes from Tanacetum coccineum, assembly GCA_026074375.1. Taxonomy (NCBI): domain Eukaryota; kingdom Viridiplantae; phylum Streptophyta; class Magnoliopsida; order Asterales; family Asteraceae; genus Tanacetum; species Tanacetum coccineum. Next base: position 73,896 of record BQNB010008574.1, on the reverse strand, counting down.
GAATGAATTTGGTGGTGGGTTTTGAGGGGTGGGTTTTGGTAGTTATTGGGGGTTAGGGTATGTTTTGGATTTGGTATGGTGGTGGGGGGTTTAGTTTGGTGTGAGGGTGTTAGTGGTGGATGTGGGGTAAATGGAGGTGTTAGGTATGTAGTTTTTGTTATGTAGTTTAGTTGGTATTTTTGGGTTGGGGGTGGGGGGTTAGATTGGGGGTGGTTAATATATTTGAGTTGATTATTATTTATTATGTGGGGGTTGAATTGGAAGAAATGGTTGAGTGATGGTATATGATGTGTGTTTAATTGTTTTTGTGAGTTTATTTGTGATTGTGATTTAAGGGGGAATTGAGGAGTATTTTAGGTGAGAAGGTTTTGTTAATAATTTTAAATAATATTGTACAATTGTTGAATAGGAGTGTTGTTAGGGGTGGGGTGAGTTGAAGTTGTATAGTAATTTTAGAATAGAAGATGTTTGGTTAAGAATGTGTAAGAATATGAAGTTTAATGTTTTTTGAGGAGATGTTAAGGGAGTTAATATGGATGGGGGTTTTTATATTGTTTGTAGGGAGGGGATATAAAGGGGTATTTGGTATATAGTGTGTTTATGATATGAATAATAGTTATTTGGGTATTTAGTGTTTTTGGGGATGGTGGGTTAGGGAATTAATGTTGTGGTTAAGGGTTTGATATGGGGTAAATTAAAATAGAGTTTGGTTAGGGGATATTTAGAGAAAAGGGTAAAGTGTGTAGAGTTAAGGATTGAGTTGATTAAGATTTGGGGTAATGATGGAAATAATATGTGGGTAAGGATTATATAATAATTAGTTGGGGTGATGTAGAAGAATGTGTTATTAGGGGGATGGATTGTAATAGGAAGTATTAAAATGGAGTAGGTTGGTTTGTTTATATTGAAGGGGGAGAAGGTTAGGTTAGATATATGTGGGGGGGTATTGGATAATTGATGTTTATAGTGTTTATTAAGAGGGTTATATGAATTTAAGAGTTAATTGGTGATTGAATTTTTATGTTGAAGATAAGGGAATAGGGTTGGTTGTTATGAGGTGTTGTGATGGAAGGTTAGGGTTATAAGGATAAGAAGGTATGGGTGAATTATGGAATGGTATAGTTATAATTAAGGGTGAGTTTAGAGAGGAAGAAAATGTGGTTTAAGGGTATAGGGGGAAAGTTATTGAGGGGGGTTTGTTTTAGAATATTAATAGTTATTATAAAGGAGTGTGTGATTTGTTTAGTTTTATAAATTGAATAGGGATAGGGGGGGTTGTTTTAGGGGGGGAATAGGTTTATTGGGGAGGGTGGTAGAGGTGGAGATGTTAATTGTGTTTATATATTGTTAGGATATGATGTTGTTGTTAGAGTGGTAGGGTTTTGTATGTGTTTGGATGTGTAATTTTTAATTATGTTGGTTGAGGAAGAATTTTTTGTGGGGGATGAGGAATGATTGATAATGTATGGTAAGGATTAATATGATGGAATTATGGGGGAGTGATGGTATAAAATTAGGGAGGTAAATTGTTGGTTTGAAGGTTTTATTTATGATTGGGAGTGGTAAATTTGAGGTTAAGGAGATGAGATATTGAAATTTAAATTTTTGAGGTCGGGGTAGATTCTGGTTGTAGTTGTAATATTAAAGTTTTTTATTGAATTTTAGAGTAGTAGTGATTGTGTAGATGGAATGGGGGGTAATTGTTTTTGTAGATGAAATGTTTTATTTGTTTTTGGATAAGGAGATTTGGTTGGAATGGTTTTTGTTAAAATGATTATTAATGTTTTTTTGGGATTAGGGAATGTTATTTTGTTTTTGTTTTGGTTGTTTGATAATTGGGGTTTTAAGAGTTTTTGGGTTTGGAAGAGTGAGGGTAAAAAGGTTTGTTGAGGTTAAAAATCCGTGATTTGTATTAGATTGAATTTGAAATGGGATATAATTTGAATTTAGGTGCGTTAATATTGAGGAGTTTTGAAAATGAGTTATTGGGAATGTATATTAAGGGAGGATTTATTAAGGTTTTGGTAATAGGGGAAGAGGGGGGATATATATGGGTTTTTTAAGAGGGTTTTGTTTTGGGAAATAATTTTGGGGGAGTTAAATATTTTTATGTGGTTAGATGGTTGTGGTGGGTAGGTTTATAATTAGTTGATCGTGAGTTTTGGGGATTGTTGAGGTTGTTAGGAATTGTGTAGGTGAGTATTGGAGGTGTAAATTTGTGATTGATTGTGGGTGTGATTGATTGTTTTGTGTTGTATAATGTGTTGTGATAATGTGTTTTTGGTAGAGAAAATATAAAATTTATAGATGAAGTATATTGATGTTAATTTTGGATTTTTTGGTTTGTGTTAATGAGTTAAAGTGTGGGTGATTATAACTTTTAAAATTGACAAAACCACTCGCTTGTTTTTACCTCTTCGTTATGTTATGTAATGGTTGAATTGAAGAGGGGATAGGCGGTGCTGTTGTATTTGTGACTCATTTGTGTAGTTATTGTGATTAGTAGGAGGCGTTAGCATAATTATTTAGTAGCGTCACCAGGAGTATGACAGTATTTATAGCAGAGTGCTTATATTCTACTCATTTACGTACGTATAGTGAACAATGACAGATATGTAGGGACTATGACTATGCACATAAGGTGATGATTTAATATAAAATGTGAGATAATTATGTTGACAATACCGGTAAGAGTTACCATGATTTGGGAGTAAAGAGAAGGAGCGGTTCAGAATAACTTGAGGAGATATCTGTTATTGTTAAGTAGGATCACACTTTCAGGTAAACAGTAGTGAATAAAGACATTGGATATATCTATTTTGTGAGTGTCAGCGGGTAAGAGGGGTTGGTGTACTTTGTGTGTAGTCTGGATGTGCGTTATAGTTGGTGTGTTATCAGCGGATGCTGTAGGGTTAAGTTGAGGTGTTGTGAGAATTGAAGTGGGGGGTTGTACGTTAGATAGTGTTAAATGTAATAGGAGAGGGTAGAGCAATACAAGATATGACTCATTCTGAGTGATGAAGACATATAGAAGAGGTTTGGAAGGGTGATATGAGAGTTGAGGTGGGCTCTATTGTTCACAGTCTCAATGAGCTGAAACATCATATCACAGATTGGTGTCAGTAGGAGCTGGAGTTTGTGTTGTGAGATATTGGAGGTAATCTTGTTTTATATTGTGATGGTGAGGGTGGAATTAGGAGGAAATGGTTATAGTAATTGGGTGATTTGAAAGGAAATATGAATTAATGGTGGTGTTTGAGTTTTGTGTGAATGTATAGGTGGGGAAGAGTTTTGATGTAAGTGGTGAATTTGTTTAAAGAATTGGGGTTGGATTTTGTGGTATGTGGGGGGATTTTAGGGATTTTATTTTTGAGTGTAATTGGGGAGATGTGGGGTTAGGTGAGTGGTATAATTTGTTTGATAGGAAGAGAGTTTGTTTAGTAAAATGAAAAGAGGGTTTTTTGTTGGGATGGTTTGGGGAAAGAGGATCCGATTTAAATCTCACCTCATTAAAATCGCCCATCATAACAATTTTACCATCCCAAGAATTTGAAATATGAGTCAAATATTCCCACAGCATATGTTTTTCTTTAGCGTCTTGAGGAGCATAAACGACCACTATCAAAAGATCAATACCAGATTTAAGCCACACTCCTCTAATAATGACAAAATAATCTGATCTCGTAAAACTATTTCTCCGAAAAGAATTTGGATCCCAAATACACAAAATTCCTCCAGAATAACCAACTGAATCACTTTGAACATATTCGAATATAGAATTACCCCAACATGATCTCACAGTATTCAAGTCCATAGTCCCCATTTTAGTTTCCTGCAAACCAATAAAATTCACTTTATTTTTTATACACAACTCCTTAACCCAATCTTTTTTAGCCTTTTGGGCGAGGCCTTGAACATTTAAAGACAAAAAATTCATCTGATAACCCCAAACTCTCCTTGGGATTCGATTATATCGTTAATATCTTTAATGCACCCTTCCATGTTATACCCCATTGTTTGTCCTACCTTCACCACTTCCTCCATAAAATTTAAAATGGACCCACCTGATCGCAGTAATTTAGAACGATCCAAATCAGTTGGTTCAACATTGTTATTAACCGAATTCGAATCATTATTTCCTATGTCTTTATTCACAAATGAGTTCACATCATTTTCCTTTTCTGTATATACCTTCTCTGCGATATCCCCCATAGCATTACCTTCGAACTGATCTACTTCCGGAGTGAAGCCCGGTGGGTGAGATAAGCTGTGATCTTCCTCATTCACCTTGTTCTCCATGTTAGTTTTGTTTTTTTGCAATAGAGAATATATACCAAAAGGATCTTCTGACTTATTAACCTTCTCGCCACTAGGTACTCCAAATTCAGTTTCCTGTACCTTCTCCTCTTCACTTTCTTCGAATATATTGTTCTCCTCCTGTGCTTCAGGTTTACCATCAAAATTGCACTCATCGGATACGTCATCTTCTTCCTCTTCATCATTGAATTCAGGTATCCATCCTGGAACTTCGATAGCTCTAACCCAATGAACTTTTCCCCGGAAATTTACCTTAAAACTCTCCTGAATATTTTGCCGAACTTTAGTAAATACACACAACCTTTTGGAATGATAATTCAGCTCATCTTCATCAACGTCCATGAGATCACCCCATTTTGAAGCGATTCTACTAAACGTCTTGACTGTCCAAAGTTTAAATGGGACACCACCAACTTCCACCCAAGCGAGTCTTCCATCTGGAACACACTCGTCATTGGCAAGATGTAGAACCGAAAACCACGACCCCGCACCAGCATTTTTGCGGAATAGTTCCTTAGCCTTGGAAGATTCAAATTCCAATAGTACCCAAAGTTCTCCCAAGTAGCTAATCTTCAAATTATCGAAACCCTCGTTACATAGAACCTTTTTCAAATTAGCTAAGGACGCCATCTCTTTAACCCTTCCCATCAAGGACATAGAAAGATCTTTTTTGTTCAAACATTCATCGTCAAGGACAATCGAAGGAACGAATTCCGTCTCAGATTCCTTATTTATTTTCTTTACCACCGACACAAACGACTTACCATTACCAAAACTTCCAGCATTGCTAGAAGTACAAAACTTATGTCTGATATTCTCGCCATTTTCCGTCCTCCCTTCTTTACCTCTTCCCGTCTTATTTTCTCTCTTAAATCTAGCAAGATTTGCCATTAATTTGAAACGACCAATCCACACCGTGCACAGATTGTTCACCAATCTCTCCTCGTTAAACACATTAATGAATTTCACAAATCCGAATCTCTTACCACTTTTCGATCTTTTGTTCGGAATAAACGAATCCACAACATGACCATATTGTTTGCAATGTAGAAATAAATCTTTAGCCGAACATGATTCTGGGAAATTTGTAACAAAAACAGACACGGAAATCTTATCAACATCTTCTACTTTCGAACGAAACCCACCCATCTCTTAATAATTTGGATTGAAGGGAGATCTATGGAACCAATTGAGTGAGGCTTATGAATGAATGTAAAGGGATAAACAGAATTGGAAAACGGAAAAATAAAAACAATGATTCGAACCAAAACGATTAATGTCCTACCTATGATGTCCCACTTTTGTTGTCCCGTCTATGGTGTCCCACCACAAGGATGTACCACCTATGACGTCCCAACTATAATGTCCCATCTCTGGTATACCATTCGAATCATCTTGATTACGAAATCAAAATTAGGGTTTTTTTTTTTTTGAATTAATGAGGTACATGGAATTGAAAAAATGAATGAAAATTGGGATTAAATATTGCGTGAATAGATGAGAATTGGAATATGTAACCTAATGATAGTGGTGGAGGCGTTTGAACCCGCCTGAATCTTGATAATCGAGCGTTATTTGATATTTATAAAATTGATAATAACAATTGATATGAAAGTTTGTAAAATGTTTATAAAATGAGGCAAGAGTTCATAAAATAATGCAAGTGTTTTGGTGCATTGTATTTTGTACTTTTGTGTATGATAAAAGCATCTTGGCCATTAAGCTAGTTTTAGATATTGACATTCATATCTTAAGTGATTTGCAGCAAATAATAACTATATCTAAAATAACGTAATACGCTTTTATGGTTTTCATTAAAAAAACATAAAGTAACCGTTGACTAGAAATAACGTTCACATACGATCATTTGTATTAACAAGGACGAATCATATGAACATTTAGTACTTGCTAAAACAAGGTTCTATATTATTTATTCAAACTAAGCTAATAATAAAAGTGTAAAATTGTTCGAAAAGTGTAATCGCAAAAATAAGGTTCTATATTATTTATTTGAGGTGGATTAACTGAATCGAATAAACCGAACAATCCGATAACTAGATCGATGAACACCTTTGGTTTTCATTGTAGTTGGAATGGGCTCCATTCGTCTGTGAAAATTAGTCCATCAACGTTGGGTTCAACATATCTTGTTGGTGCCTATAAACAAGCCCAAAATCAAATGAGTTGGGTCATGGGTGGGTTATATTGACCCAATGTTTGAATTAGAATCTTTGTTTATTCAAATCCTACTACACCTGTAACCATATTGAAGGTGAACTAAAACTATATTGATCAAGATAAATTAGTGTGAATGGCTGATTTTCTAATCATTTATTCTTTAAAAAATGCTAAAACAAAATGAGTTTTGTAGTCAAGAGCAACTAGGTGTCTAGGTCAATTTTAACAAAGAAATACTATATTTGTTTATAAATTGTACAGCAATTGTGAGGTCATGGCAACAATAATACATTACTTAAGATATTATGATAAGTTGACAAAATGTATTTGTTTATGTATTTTCTAGGATAGATATGGAGAATACATAATAAATAGTATAATATGTATACCTTTTTAATCTTAATTTTTTCATTTTTTTTGGATCTAAATCAATCGTTTTTCAATTTGGATCATGATTTGTTTAAGGTTGTTGTTCTAAATCAATTGTTTTTCAATTTTTTCACCTTCCCAAACCCTAATTGATTTCTCAAGTCTTAATTTTTCATCGATTTTTGATCCTTTTTTTAATCTTTTCTTTTAAACCCTATTTTTAAAACCCTAATCTTTCTGTTCGAGATTTGCTTTTATAACTCCGCTGTTTGTTCTGATCTGCTATGGGGATGTATCGATCAAAGGAAGATGAGTTAGCTAAACTTTCTTCATCTATTTTTGTCACGAATTTTCCGGATAAGTTTTCTGCTAAGGAGCTATGGACGGTATGTAAACAATATGGAACTGTGGTTGATGCTTTTATTCCTGATAGGAGGTCTAAAGCTGGTAAAAGGTTTGGCTTTGTTCGCTTTATTAAGATCTTTGATGTTGATCGTTTGGTTAACAATCTTTGTACTATTTGGGTTGGGCGTTTTAAACTTCATGCTAATATTGCGAGATTTCAAAGACCTCCGTTGAATAAAAATAACTCGCAATCGTCACATAATAAGGGTGATCAAAGTGCTCCTAAGGATTTATATAAGGAGAGTGGGGAGAATGTGAACTCTAAATCTTATGCACATGTCGTTAATGCTGGACCTCATCAGTTTCATAAGAAGGAGGATTCACCGGCGATTGTGCTTGATGAAACGTATGCTAATAAGACGGATTATTCTTTAGCTTTGTTGGGTAAAGTCAAGGACTTCACTTCTTTAACAAATTTGAACGTGGTGTTAGCTAATGAAGGTTTTGTTAATGTCAAACTCAAATATATGGGAGGTTTTTGGGTGATGATTGTATTCACTTCAGAAGGTGCAAAAGAGACGTTTAGGTCAAAGGTGGGCATTGGTTCATGGTTTGCTCAGTTACTTCAAGCATCCAATTCTTTCTTCGTTGATGAAAGAGTTACGTGGATTGATATCGAGGGTATACCACTTAAAGTATGGTCCAAAAACACCTTCTCTCGTATTACTTCTAAGTGGGGGGAATTGCTAGATTTTGATGAACAGGAAGATGGTTACCTTCATAGTAAAAGAGTTTGTATCAAAACGACTTTAGTTGAGAACATTTATGAATCGTTTAAAGTCATTATCCAAGGTAAAACATTTTGGATACGGGCTAAAGAAGTTTCTGGTTGGATGCCTGATTTTGAAGAAGACATTGATCAAGATAGTAAGTCAGATGACGAGCTGAGTAACGAAGGTTCATTTGATGAAAATGGAGGATTGCGTATTACTCCAAATGTGGAAGGAGAGAGTGATCTTGAAGAGGTGGCCGAAACAATCTTTGAGAAAGAGCAAGCTTCTGTTGAGGTGAAAGAAGGTTGTAATAGTGTACAGAAGGAAACTCGATCGGAAGACCCTTTCAATATCTATGATTTACTTGATAAGAAAAAGAGTGCCTACTGTGACATTCCCAATTCTGATGATACCTTGAAATACCCCCCGGGCTTTACTCCAGAAACTGATGTGGATGCTCAAAAAAATGCTTCAAAAGTGTTGGATATGGAAGGCGATAACTCTGGTCATAAGGTTCAAGACGTGGAGCAGGAATCAGTAACGAAGAATAACTCACCTCTTAACAGCTATAAGAATGATACGGAAAGATCTACATGCTCAGGTCACTTTAAAAAATGTGACATTCCACGTTCTGGAGGATCAATCCTTCAACTCATGGAGGAATTAATAAAAGTGGGACAAACAATGGGTTACAATATGGAGGGATGCATAACCAACATTGGCGACATCATTAATTCTCAAGGAGCGAATGATGGTAATCGATGAATTTTTTGTCTTTGAACATTCAAGGCCTTGCCCAAAAGGCTAAAAAAGATTGGGTCCGGGAGTTATGTGAAAAACACAAGGTGAATTTTGTGTCCTTACAAGAAACTAAAATGGAGGATATTGAGCTTTTCAATATCAAACTATGTTGGGGTAACTTTGGATTCGAATTTGTTCATAGTCCGTCCGTTGGAAATTCGGGAGGTATTCTTTGTATTTGGGATCCTAGATTGTTTCGTAAGCTCAACTCAACGATCTCAGATTACTTTGTGATTATTCAAGGGGAATGGGCGCCTAATGGTAAGAAGTTAATCATTATTTCTGTATATGCTCCTCAAGAGTTACGTGAAAAGAAGATGCTATGGGACTACTTGATTCTAGTTCTCAAAAGCTGGAATGGCGATGTAATCATAATGGGTGATTTTAATGAAGTGCGTACACAAGATGAAAGACACGGGTCTATTTTTAATGCTCATGGTGCTGATGCTTTCAACTTGTTTATTTCATCCGCTGGATTGGAGGAGGTCCCTCTAGACGGTTGCAAATTCACATGGTGTCATAAATCAGGATCGAAGATGAGCAAACTCGACCGCTTCCTTATTTCTGAAGGTTTACTAAATTCATGTCCTAACATTTCATCTATTACTTTGGACCGTTACTTATCCGATCATAGGCCTATTTTAATGCGTGAGTCCCATCATGATTATGGACCTTCTCCGTTTCGTTTTTTCCATTATTGGTTTGAATTGGAAGGGTTCGATACTTTTGTGAAACAAACATGGAATGATGCTCAGGTGACCGATTTGAATGCCATATCAATGTTTATGAAAAAAATGAAGTATCTCAAAGAGAAGATTCGTATGTGGGTTAAAAGCCAACAAAGAAAACTCAAAAAGTCATAAGCAATGCTTACAAGAAGAGCTGTACAAAATTGATTTGCTACTGGATAAGGGGGGAGGGCAACTCGACACTTATTTCTAAACGCATGGAGATCCTTAAATCAATTCAGGACTTTGTCAAATTAGACACGATGGAGTTGGCTCAAAAAACGAAGATCAAATGGGCGATAGAAGGAGACGGAAATTCGAAGTATTATCACGGGGTAGAGCTCCAAGAGCTGGAGCTGAAGAGCTTCAATATATTCAGCTCGTGAAGATTATGGAGGGAATTACTCTTTTTGATTTGAAGGATAGATGGAGATGGTCTTTAGAAGGTTGTGGCGAGTTTACAATCGCTTCAGTTAGGAATCTCCTTGACGCAAACTCGTTATCAGTGGTCTCTTCCAAAACCCGTTGGATAAAAGCCGTGCCTATTAAATTCAATATTCACGCTTGGAAAGTTAAGTTGGACATCTTACCTACTCGGTTGAACATCTCTAAAAGAGGCATGGATATTGAGTCGATTCTATGTCCTTTATGCGAAAAGAATGTGGAATCATCTAGCCATATTTTCTTTACTTGCCCTATATCTAGAGAGATATTTCGCAAGGTTTTGCTTTGGTGGGAGATTGATGTCGTGATGGTTTCCTCTTATGATGAATGGTTAGAATGGTTGTTGAGTATCCGTCTTCATTCTAAACATAAAGAGTTGTTCGAAGGCGTTTGTTATGTCTTGTGGTGGTACATTTGGAATTTCCGTAACAAGAGCATTTTTGGTTCGGCTTGTCCTTCGAAGGCGCTTATATTTGAGGAGGTAGTCACCCGATCCTTCATTTGGTGTAAACATAGATGTAAAAAGTCTTTTAGTTGGGTAGATTGGCTTAAAAACCCGCATCTTGTTACTTTGTAATTTCTAGCTTCTTGCTAGTCTTTTTGTTTCAATAAAATCCGCCGTTCAAAAAAAAATTACAAGCAGCATTTTTGGTTCGGTCTTTCCTTCGAACAGCGCTTATTATTTGAGCAAGGTAGTTACCCGATCCTTCATATTGGTGTAACAATATATGTTCAAAAAGTAGTCCTTTTTATTAGATAGTTGGATCATGATTGGCCTAAAAAACCCACATCTTGTTACTTTGTAATTTTTAGCTTCTTGCTAGTCTTTTTGTTTTAATAAAATCCGCCGTTCAATTTTTTTTTCTAGGATGAGTTTTCACTTTTAACATAAAAGTGAAAACATGTAGGCGTGCCAGGATCTCTGTCAAGAAAGAGGCAACCTGCAGAAATTCTTGACTGACCTACCATCAAGATGGTAAGAACCACAAACTCAGACCGCGTCTGCATCAGTTTTAGGAATTTTGAGAATGGTTTGACTGAAGGGTGAAGACATGCACATAAGCGTTTGATCGCTTACCGGTATACAGAAACGCGGATACCACACTCAGACCAGCTGACGTTTTGGTATTTGGATGGGTTGGAGGGAGACATGCATGCGTTGATCTGACCGGGGTTTCTTCTCTCGTGGGGTTGAGCAGTCGGGGTTTTACAGTGGGTCAGGCTGCTTTAAAAGCCGCCTCGTGCAAAGTGACAAAACACGAGAAAACATGCATTGAAAATCAACACGTGTTTATCCCCTTCGCGTTTGATACATTTGGTTTCCTTGCACCTGAGGCGGTTGAGATACTTACTAGAGTCCAGCGTGTTATGAACAGTAATGTTATGACACCTAGATCCATAAATGTTGTATTTACTAGAATTGGCTTTGCAATACAAAATGGGCTAGCGGCGCAACTTGTTGCCCGTTTGCCTTCTCCCACTATGTAACCGTTCTTATACTACTAAGTTATATTTAAAAAATTGTAAATGATGACATAAAATAGTTTATCATGACACTCCTTAAGTTTAACTTAATTTATACAACTTCACACATGCCATAAAGCTTAAAAAAAAGACGATCGTAGAATAAATTATTGCGTAACAAAATTGAGTTTTTATATCCATAAGCCTATACCTACTCAATAATCATAATTTATTATTTTGAAATTTTGAAAATTCAGAGTTGTACCAATCTTAGATTCTTAGACAATGGCATATTCCTGATTTCATCTAATAATTCACAGTTTTATATTAACTAAAATCACAAAATGTTCCTACGTTATAGGCTAATGTCAAAATTTTCAACTATGACATTATTGAAGATAATAAACCAACTTTGGTTAGGTAAATTAACAATAAATAGTTCTAATAAATATGCAAAAGTCTTACTGTGACGATCTTCCATGTAGATCGAAAATGATGGTTTAGTAATGTAAATTCATTACTAGAGTTACGACCAGGGCCGTCTCTAAATTTCTGATATTTTTGAAGGCCTTGTGCGAAATTATATAATACGGCCTTTCGAGACGAAATATTATATATAATATGTCATTGTTTATAAGATATAATGCAAATTATTTATGTGAACGTTTAACATATTATTAAGGAGACAAATTTTGGGGCTCCTAAAATTTTTGAGGCCCTGTGCGGTTGCGCACCCCGCACACCCTCAAAGACGGCACTGGTTACGTCTTACGTCTATGCACAAACTCTCAAAAGTCGTCTCAAGCAAAAATCTCGAAGACATTTTATTTATGTTAGTATAATATAGTATAGTTTAGACAAATATATGTTAGTCGTTGTTATAGATCTTCTTATATAAACTTTAAATAAGAATTATTCTATATTAGTCGTTGTTATAAGTACAATCACGTATATTGTTTTCATATCACAGTAATTTGTGCTTTCATTTGATATTTATATTCCTGTTAATAATAATTTAGCCGTATTTAATATTCAAACCCGTATATGATTATCATGTTGCACATAATATACGAGTTTAATAACATATGATGAACATTGATCAAGTTAAAATATAACATGATATTACATTAGTCGCTTTTATAAGTACAATCGCATATATTTGTTTTCATATCACAGTAATTTGTGCTTACATTTGATATTTATATTCATGTTAATAATAATTTAACCGTATTTAATATTCAAACTCGTGTACGCATGAGATAAACTTATAAAATGGAATACAATGAGTCCTTTATTGAAAGAATATAGTAAAAATAAATTTTTTTTTCGGATATTCTTACTTAAACTAAAAAATTTAGGCAAGAAAGCATCTTTCATGAGGGCACATCGTCCCGAAGAACCAGCGGATATTCAGAGAGCGAAGACAGCGAAGGGGGTCACTGGAAGTCCAAATCAAAAAGGCATAGGTCAGATACCTATGAAGATGATCTCTCCCAGCCTTGGACGTGTGAAGAAAGAAACCCTTTCACGACCCGGATCTGACATTTTGACTTCCGATGGATTAAGGATGCTAGCCATGTCAAGACTTTTACGACAGGAAGTGGGGATCACGGATTACTATTATAAAAGCTATTTCAAGTCGCTGCAAAGACAGAGAGATGGGCATGCCAACGTGGTGCCACATGTTCAATCAGCGCCTAACTGGGAATGCTAGAGTCTGGTTTCGAGAATCTCCCAAAAGAATCTTTGACAGCTTAATGTAGATCTGTGGGTAACATTTAGGGAATTTTTTATCGCCACAAAACAAAAACAACATTTAGGACCAGTGGAGAGATACATCACATCAAGCAAAGGGACGGAGAGTCCACGGGTAAGGATTTAATGGAGTTGAGATACAAGAAGAAGTCTGGACGGGAGTGGAGGCGGGATATGCATGAGGTTCCCGGTTTCATTGCAATGGGATACCCACCCTGAGTGTTCAAGCGTTTATAAAGAAAAAAAATCCAGGTCAAATGACGAAATGTAAGGTAAAACTACGTCTTTTCTACAAGGCGAAGTTGCCGCATTCAGTCATGGCCGGAAGAAAGCACCCACGCCATGGAAGCAACCAGAAGGGGGAAACAAACCGAGTTTCAAAAAGGGTTTCAAAAACAAGCACAGGTCGGACCGGAAAGCAGACAGGTTTTCACTCCTTACAAAGACCCCGAAAGAAACTTTTCCGCTTTAGAAAAAAAGAAAAATTAAGGCTCCACCACCAATGGGGTTACCCTGCAGAAAAAAAAATGGGAATCAAACAAATATTGTAAATTCCATGCGGATAACGGGTCACCAGTCAGCGAATGCATGCAGTTGAGAAAGCAGATAGATGAAATGATCAAGGCAGGTAAATTGTCACAATTCATCAAAGAACTAAAACAGAAGGACAAGCCAAAGGCACCCAGAAGGGGGGACATCGGACAGAAGGTAAGACCAACTAGCCATCCTGATGGTCAAACCATATGGGAAAGAAGAGGTAGCCATAGGCAAAAAGGTTACCCAAAGTTTCTCTTCGGAGACAACAATCTCTTTCCCACCTCTGGGAGACGAGGACGGAACGGAAGGACCAATGATCATTGAGGCTGAGATAGGAAGGCACTTCGTGTACCGAATGTACGTGGACAGAGGAGCATCCTCAGAGATCCTATACGAACACTGTTTCGTCAGGCTCTGGCCTGAAATTAAGAGACAGATGGTTCCGCCTATACCACATAACCTAACCAAGTGTCAGTGGGGAAACAATTTGGACGCGGGGTCCAGATATCCTGCTAGTGAAAAATTGGTGAGGAAGGGCATTCCACTTCCGCATGGTATGAACTTCATGGTTTTCAGGTCCACATCCCAACACAATGGAAATGATTAGGAGGGCCGAGTATAGAAAAATTCGTTGTTGTCATTACCCATCCACCCTGGCACATGAATGTTAGAAGTTCGGTTTGAAGGAGGAACTGTAACATTAGAAAGCAGCCCCCCCCCCCCCTAAGGATCATCCCATTGGACATGTGCAATGATCACCGGACCTAGCAAACAGGCACCCCGCAGTTGGCTAAAATATTGGAAGAAAAGTTAAGAAAAAAGTGGCCATTCATACAGGAGATATTACCATGAGCAAAACATAGGGCCATAGGGTCTACCCCTAACATAGAAAAAGGATGCAATGAACTTATGTAATCTGCTTGGTCAAAACTTAGACAGTTTGCATGGAAACATCAGAACATAGCGGGCAGTACACGATCACGCAGCGGAAGCAGCGTCATTCCTATCAGACAAAAGAGGGGGGGACAAAGCACACACGAAAAAGGAACAAACAGTCCAGGGAGAAGTAGAAAAGTTGGTAGATAGCCCAGAATAATGAAAGAAGTCATTTATCACAAACTGGCTATCTTTCACACCGTCATGGTCCAAGAAACACGATGAGAACTTTATGGAAAGTTGGCGAATGTGTGTAGATTTCATAGAGCCTAAACAAAGCATGTCCTCTTGATGGTTACCCACTGCGGAGATAGATTTGAAAGGTAGTATCCTTCTATTGAGGTTACCCTTTCAAATGTTTCTGGGTTCGCGTCAAAGGGGTATCACACAAATAAAAAAACGGCAAAGGAGTGGATTGAGGGATAAACTGTATTTATCACAACAGGGATTTTTTGTTATTCAAAGATGCATTTGGCTTTATAAAAATACTGGAAGCGACTATCAGAATTTGGTAGGACAGGCATTCCAAGACAGATGGGTGCAAATACCTGGAGGTTTTTGTCAGATGTCTTGGTCATAAAAAGCCGCACGGAGAAGAAATTATCGCGACATAGCAGAAACATTAAATTTATCCGGAAATTAAAATGAAGCTGAACCAAAAAAATGCTCCTTCGGAATGCAATGAGGGGATGTTCTTGGCTACAAAGTGGGTTTTGACGGACCTCAAAGTATGTCCGGGACAAGGGCCCATCGCGAGGGTCCTTCAGCATTGCCTTCTCGAGATGACCTCAAGGCGTGCAAAAGCTTATGGGAAAATATGCAATTGTTATAAACAGGTTTTTGTTTAAGTCAGGCCGAAAAAAAAAAATCACTGCCTTTTCTTCAAAACCTTGGAAAAAGTGTACAAAAAGAGTGACTTCCAATGGACTTAAGGAGCCGACGCAGCTTCAAACATATGTAGAAGACTCATAGCAGAACTCCCAATGCTAACCGCACTTAAGGAAAATGAAGGTTAATAATTTATTTAGCTACGGCCATGGAAAGCCATTAGTGCCAGTGTTAATGTCAGAAAGGGATGGACAAACATAAAACCTGTATACTTTGTGAGACGCCGCCCTACGAGGGACCGGAGATCAAACTACATCCCTTTGGAAAAATTGTGTGTTAGCTTTGCTCAGTGCATGCTTGAGAGACTGAAAAATATACTTCCAAGCACACATCGTTGTAATCACGGATCAACCGAATAAAGACAACTATTTTGGCCAAATCAGATCAATCAGGTGTGAGGATGCTAAAGTGAAGTTTAAACTAGGAAGGATATGACATCCAATATAGGCGAGGGCATCAATCAAAGGCTAATACTAGCGGATTTTATTGTGGAACGGCGGAGGCAGATCCCAGGATGTACCCAGGAGGGAACCGGGGAAATACCGAAGAAACCTTGGACCCTTTTTACTGCTTGGATATCTTGTTAGTGGTTCCGGAGCGGAACTAATATAACCAACCAAAACGGGTTGAGTTCACATATGCCATGGTTTTAAGTTTGCAGGACTCAATTCAATAAAGCTGAGTATGTAGCGGTTAAATAGACGGTCTCCGGGATAGCAGACACCAAATGGGTGTAAAAAACCTTCAAGCAAACGTGGACTCACGGCTTGTAGCCAACCAGGTAAATGGTTCTTATGTAGCAAAAGAATCAGGCATGGTTCAGTACTTGGAAAAGGTAAAAGGGCTCACAAGCAACTTCAAGGATATTTTACATCATGCAAGTGCGCGGAGCGGGGAAAACAGAGGCGGTGCCTAAGCAACGATTGCATCTTTCAATGCGTTCGCGCATCTAAGTAAGCAAGTACTTGTGGAAGACCTGAAGGAAAAGTCCATAAATGAGAAGGAAGTCCTAGTCGTAGTAGAGGAGGAAGGATACACGTGGATGACACCCGTATATGAGTACCTCACAAAGGAAATCCTTTAGTGATAAAGATAGCAAGAGTGGTATGTCGCAAGCATCATGGTATACCTGTGTGATCAACGGGAACTTTATTACAAAATGTCTTTTTTAGGGACCTTGGTCTGGTGTGTCAGACCACTTCATGCCGTCCTAGGAAATACATGAAGGATCCTGCAACATGTCACTCCTCGGTCCTAGGTCTGTAGTCGCTAAGGTCATCGGAAGGATATTATTGGCCATTACTATGACGCAGTTGCATAGAAGTTAATAAGAGAATATAATGATTGCCAAATCCATCGCCCTGTCCCAAAAAATCCGCAACAAAACTTAACCCCCATCACGTCTCCATGGCCATTCTATAGGTGAGGATCGATATAGCCTGGATCTTTCCGGAAAGGTTACAGGCAAAGTCAAGTTTCTAAAATTTTGTGTGCAATTATTACTTCACCTTAAATGGATTATGGCAATGCCTTCTGTCGCGATATACAGAAATCATAGTAAAGAGTTGTATATGGGATAACATCGTCATGTAGATTCGGCCTACACGGGGAGATTGTATCAGTAATGAAAATAATTTTGTAAAAACCATTCAAAGAACTGGTGTGAGGAAAATAAGCATCCGCCAGTGCTTCGCCATCGTGAAACACCCACAAAACAAATGTTTGGTGAAAAGAGCAATCAGGAGTTTTGGGGGAAGGAATTCAAGGCTCGGGTTGGACGAAAGAAGCAAAGACTGGATGGGGGAACTCTCACATGTCTTATGGGCACACCGCACAATGATCAAGTCAAGCAACGGAGAGACACCATTTTCACTAACATACGGCACGGAAGCGGTCATACCAGCGGAAATAGGCATGCCAACACTTCGGAATGCGGAAATAGACTTGATAAAGAATGATGAAAGCCTTGAAATAAATTTGGGTCCTCATAGAGGAAAAAAAAAGAGAGCAAGTTAGCAATTCAAGAAGCATATAAGCAATTAGCTAAAATGGAAAAATACTACAACTCTAAAGTTAAGCTGCACAAGTTTCAAAACCAACGGGGGCTCCATTGGTCTACCGTATCAATGATGCAAGTAACGCCATAGATGGAGGGGTAAACTTGGGGCCTAAATGTGATGACCCATATAAGGTCAAAAGAATCAATAGGAGAGGAGCTTACAAGGTAATGGATTGCCAAGGAAACGAACTTCCGCTGGTCATGGATTATTGTAACCTTAAAAAATTGTTATATGAATGAAGTGTAAGCACCCTGTACGGCACGTATGTTTCTCCGGAGGGCAATGTTTTTATTTTTCCTTATTTTGTATGTCTTTTGAATTTTAATAAAAAAGTGAGGATTAGCTACCCTCACAAATTTAAATTCCTAAAATTATTTACTTTGCAAAGTTATGTTAATTGTCAAGACGCGCACGCAGGGAGCTATACTCCGCGAACATGTTACCCCGTGTAATAAAGGCTGAGCAACCTCAAAAATTAACTTAGGTGTGTAAGAGGTATTGCAAACCCAACACCGGGGCATAATAACCCAAAAATATTCATAGACTATTCTATTACGAACGTACAACGAGAATAATAAAAAGATAGACAGCATTATAACCGTGGAGAAAAACCTTTATTATAAGACGGACTGCAACTTTAGAATCAAATTAAACACCACGTCTCTAACTGACAAAGTTAAAAAACGGCAACAAAAAAGGCCAACACACGACCGCGGTACAAAAGCAAATGTTAAATATTACATACATGCCGCAAACAAATATAGCCACACGCGGCCACGACATACAAGAAAGGAGAATTCAAATGTTTAACTTACAACTAGCCGTCACAGAAGACCACATACGGTCACGGCGTGAGTATAAATCTAAAGATAAGGAACCTCCAGCTGAGGTATGGCAACAACACTTCCTAGGACTTCGTCCGTGTCTTCTTCATGATAATCCTCGATGGAGAGATGGGGCACCGCAGAAGTTAATAGCCTCAACCCACACAAGTTAGGGTAGTCAAAGGATCGGAGAACTATGTCTATCCATATGATTTTGCTGAGAGTTGCGACATGTTTATTTGCCCCCTTGGACGCGGTTATGATCGATTCATCATGCAAAGGATAGGGAGGTTTCTCCAACAATATCTTGTCACCAGCATGGTGGATGGGAACCGTGAGCTGTTCAAGGCATGGCTGTAAGTGCACGGCTTCTGGGAGGTCAGCAGCAGGCCCGTCCAGTAGAAACAACCAGGACCTCATCCATCCCCGCATCCTTCTTAGACTTCTATTGGTTCACCAAGGGGGAAGTTACAGTCTCTATGGGGTTTAATCCGCGTCATTATAATTTACTTTGGCAGCCTCCGGGTTGAAAGCATCATCTATGAAAGGAATTATCCTGGCAATAGCACCCTGCATGTGACCGCCTCCATCCCGCATTGCCATACCAAAGTCAACGGCCCGGCCTAATGCGGGTGGGGAAAACCTAGAATCCTTGATACTCGAAGACTTTAAACACTTGTGGAGAGGAAAGTTGTACCTTTATGGGCCTTTGCATAGCCTCCTTATCCCAGCCAATATTTAGTCAAGTAGGTGGGATTAAATCTCCCCCTACAGACGGGCCGAAGACATATATTACGTAGCGCCTCAATGCTCGGTCACACGGCTGTTTGTTCCTGGGCCTGCTCCTCCTGACTGCACCTCCATCTTTTTCTTAAAATCTTGAAAAGCGGGCTGCAGAGAATGAACCTACTAAACAAGAAAACTTCTAAACGATGAATAAACAAAAGTAAAAAATACATACGGAACAAAAGATATGGACATACCTCAGAGATAAGCCTATCCTTTCTGACGTCAAGGAGATAATCTTGTCCCCGGCCTCGGTACAGAGGGAAGTGGCATGGGAGTCAAGCAAGGAGATGTCATGATCCTTCTGTGCAATAGTAACCTTCAGCACAGACACCTCCGCAGTTAAAGCAGACTTCTCCCCGGATAGCGAAGAACTTGATCACGGAGACGAATAGCCTCAGCGACCTCAGCTCTTCTCCGCTTAGCTTAGACTTCAACTTAATAATCTCCAGTCCCTATCTTCCAACAAAACATTACCACGTACAGCGTTATTTTAGGCTAAGTTTTTCTTTCAGCTATAGTTCATGCTCCGTGCGTGATCTCACCTTACGACCCCAGACATTATTTGTCGTGTGCCCCACATTAAAACTCTGTAAACAACTGATCATAGCTATTGTACGAAATGATCAAAGGAAAAAAAGCAGAGGAGCAACGCGGGGTCCACTAAAGTGCTTGGCAGGAAAAAATAGCTATCGTCTGTTGAGTTCATTGTATATGTTCCATTTAGGAACATACCAACGCTTCGCCATAGCAGGATCCACATTAGGAATCTCATAAAAAGAGTCTACGAACTCTTTGATTTTCCATAAGGTATGGGAAGGGACGACATCCGTCGCTGGCTTTAGAAAGCCGTAGCAGGCCATGGTGGAAGTTGTAGACAGCAGCAGCTGCGGCCACCGGAAGCACTCAAAGCTACCGAACTGAATAGACGAAAAAAAAATTTTTGACTAAGGAAAAAAAATCAAGAAAAAATCAGGAAGCATTTAGAGTAATGTATGTATTACATCTCCGCATTTAACGTAGCAAGGATCTAGAGTCCCTTAGGCAGATAAATCCACAAAGCCTTCACCTTTCTTAAGAAGGAGGAACAACAGAAGGAGTAACAGGTTGTTCCTGAGCCACAAACGCGAGAGCCCTTACGGCATAATCTGCTCAAATTACGCGAGAGTTTTGACCCTAGTGCCGAAAGCAAGAGAAGGATGGTCCGTCCTCAAACTTCTGACTGGGCATAGAGCCGTCGCTTGCTTCAATTTTTCTCTCTTTTTAACCTTTTTAGGCTGTTCCGAAACAACCCTTTCCTCACCCTGCCTGACCGCAATGGCATCCTCATCCGGATCCGCCACATTTATTTAGGCGTCTTCCGGGGCTACAATCTCCTTGTCTCTTCCTAGCCAGAACAGAAACCTCCGCAGCCCGCAGTAGAATGCTACCCCTAGAGCAGCTGGGAATGACCAGAGGCTATTAACATAAAACATTCTTTGGTGCTCTCCGGAGAACGTCACCTGATCAGCCCCCTTCTCGAACCTCTCCGCCGGACCTTCCCGTGGGTCAGCTCGGTTCTGAATGAAATCCAACATACTCATATTTGCAAGAGAAACCACCATATGATCGGACTTCTAATAATATAAAAAAACGCCGCCACAAAAAAGGAAATAACACCCAACCGATCCATTGGCATACTCTTAAGCCGATTAGAATTATAGTCAAAATGGGGTAATACTTGAATCTAAGCCCACCTGTGCATAAAAAGCACTCGGGTATCGACGATAAGGTGCTTTATGGCTTCAGAAAAAAAAAAAAAAGGGGGGCTGCGTTCCTCTTGATGCGCTGTGAGATGGGGGAGCGGATATTTTTTCTTGGATGCCACCCGTATATAAAGGAACGGAAATGGGAAAGGCCTAAAGAATCAACACCAGAAAAATTGAACAGTCTAGTTTTTATTGGAATCGGGGTTTTGTAAAGTAGGATGGAGCTGTGTAGAGCGGCCTCTTGGGCAAAAGAAAAACAACCAATCATTTACGATGCGGGTGTAAAGGCGAGGAACACGGTGACGGACGGCGGTAAGGTTAAGGGGGGGGGGGAACATGCGCTAGAACCTCAAATTGGATACCCGGGCCGCACCAAAGGGCGACAGTTGGGAAATATGTATACGAAAGTATTTGAGTATGGCCATAAAAAATTTAGTAAACAGAATCCTATAACCATAATAATCAAAAATCCTAGTATATACACCTACTTTACCGGCCAGAAACTAGATAATGGTCTTATCACGCCCTGGCGCCGTAGGATGAACACACGGACCGGAATATAAAAGGGCATCAGAAAAGCTTATCTACCATTTCCTTGGGTCATATAGAGTATTTAGACTACAATTTTAGCCATTTAGAAAGATGAGGTTTGAGGAAAAGTGCAAACCTGAAGTTCGAGGAGGAGACCTTAAAAGAACGAGAGACGAGGTGATGAACGTATAATATAGAGAAAAGCTCGAAGAAATGAATATCAACAATGGTGAAAAGTAGAGGTTTTTGGAAAAAGGAAAGTAAAAAATAGAGGGAGGCTAGTTATACCCTTGGTATATTTATTTTGACCCATGCCAGATGAACGTCACGCGTAAACCAAATCAATTGATAACGATAGGGGATCCTTGGGAAACCATTTAACAGATGTAAAAATGTCACGTCTAGTCAGAAGTTAAATATGGACAGCGTTAGTCCACTGTCACTATACGTCACCAACTCAGTAATTGAAGCAGTCGCGGACTGAAAGTTCATGACCGCGAAAAGACTGGCAAATTGTTAGCAATGAACCTGAAGTCTAGCACTGATCACCGCACGCGAGACATGGTCCGCAGGCAATATCATACTAGACTGGGGGGATTTGATGACGTATAATAGGTATACCAAGCCTCAGGGCTTGGGCCACATTGAAATTGGGATCTCTGGCCCAACTGAATTGTCATGGGCCGTAACTAAACTCAATATGCTTTGGTTACGGCCGGACCCAACACACGGACCGGGCCTAAATTTAGGGTACCTCGCTCCGCGGAAAGCACACGCGTTCGGTACACATGGTTAGTACGGTACCATTGTCTGACAAGGGACCTCTCTCGGCCACTATCGAAACAATGCGAAATATTAGGAAACCTTTGATTTCGTATTGCCTATAAAAAGGGGACCCTTCTGACACAATGATCAGTACTATTTTCATCACATATACTCTCATACTTTTTCTCTCTACATGTTTACTTACTTTCACGGAAGGAGTCTAACTGTGGGGTCCGTCCCCACGGTAAAGATAAACGGTCTTTATATGATTGTGTTAGGAATATCGTCATCTTCTCTTGCTCTAATACAAAAACCAACGTCTCAATTCATCTGGAAGCAATCCAACAAAGATTTTGAGCCCAGGTCTATACCCGACATCTATTTTGATTAAACAATGCCTAAAGCTTAAAAAAAGATGATCGTAGAATAAATTATTGCGTAACAAAATTGAGTTTTTATATCCATAAGCCTATACCTACTCAATAATCATAATTTATTATTTTAAAATTTTGAAAATTCAGAGTTTTACTAATCTTAGATTCTTAGACAATGGCATATTCCTGATTTCATCTAACAATTCACAGTTTTATATTAACTAAAAACACAAAATGTTCCTACATTATAGGCTAATGTCAAAATTTTCAACTATGACATTATTGAAGATAATAAACCAATATTGGTTAGGTAAATTAACAATAAATAGTTCTAATAAATATGCAAAAGTCTTACTGTGACGATCTTCCATGTAGATCGAAAATGATGGTTTAGTAATGTAAATTCATTACTAGAGTTACGACTTGCGTCTATGCACAAACTCTCAAAAGTCGTCTCAAGCAAAAATCTCGAAGACATTTTATTTATGTTAGTATAATATAGTATAGTTTAGACAAATATATGTTAGACACGTGAATTCTTTTCTTTATTTATATGTTGTAGTTTTATTGAAGATTTGATGGCACGTCTAACAGTCCAGGCTATTACAATAATTTTAAAATTTTAATTTAATATATAAACATTTTAAAATTTTATTTTAAATTTAATATATTAACACTGATTTATATTTTGTAAAATATTTTTGTTGGATGAAAGATTTAACTTTGTTTAAGTGACGTGTATATTGAGATTTATGTTGTTTAAATTTAACTATTGATATCATGTTGTACACAATATGTGAGTTTAATAACACACGATGAACTTTGATGCATTAGATGATTCTAAAATATAAAGTTTTTTTTAATGTTTTTATGATCTTCTTTTTAAAACTTTAAATAAAATTACTCTATAATTAGTCGTTGTTATAAGTACAACCGCGTTTATATTGCTTTTCATATCACAGTAATTTGTGTTACATTTGGTTCTTTATTTTCCTGTTATAATAATTTAGCCGTATTTAGATTTTAAACCCGTAATGATTATCATGTTGCACATAAATTTACGAGTTTAATAAACATATGATGAACATTGATAAGTTAAAATAAACTTGATATTATCATTTGTCGCTTCTATAAGTACAATCGCATTATCTGTTTTCATATTACAGTAATTTGTGCTTACATTGGATATTTATATTATGTGTATAATTTAATTTATACCGTATTTAATATTTCAAACTCGTGTACGATGAATAAACTTATAAAATGGTATTACCAATGGGTGCTTTTTGAAGAATATAGTAATATATTTTTTTTTTACCTGGATTATTCTTACTTAAACTGATAAAGAAAAAAAAAACATGAGTTGTTCATATATATAAAACATCATGAATTTATTTAGATACACAATAATATGTGTTTTCATTTTGATATTAATAATTTTGTGCATATATATGTTGTATTGTTAAAACAACATATATGTTTATTTTTAAAATATAAAGTTTAGGGGGTATAAAGTGTAAAGGATTATTTGTTTATTTTTTGAAGTTATTAAAAAACATGAAACTTATAAGTTTACATTTAACTTCATATAAGTTACTGTATTTAAAATTCAACCATTAAAGTTTTAATAATTACTTTTGTTTTCACAAATTTGACACATACATTTTTGTGTATTTTTTTTACTCCACCAAAATTTTCAATTTTAACCAAATTGTAGTCAATTTTGACTTTTTAACAAATCAAATCGCACAATTTTGCTTACGTGTCAAAATAAAGCAATCTGATTACTCCAAGTTCTTTTCTATAAAATTGTTTTGCCAAAAAAACTCTGAAATGATGCAATACTTTTATTATATTAAAGCTTTTTAAACAACATTCAATGTACATATTTTACATGTGTTTTTCATAAAGGTGTTTAAAGAGGCGGTTCGATTCGGTTAGTAGAATGTTTATATTATTCATCGCGGGGCGGTTAATTCATTTTATAACTTAAAACCGAATCGTAATAGGCAAGTAACCGGACACGCAGGTACCTGAAATCAGCGGTTAACCACGATTCGGGCAATGGTTAACTATGTTGAACGTCTAATCAAATTTAAGGTATGATGAATAACATATTCTAGAACCTAAAATGTCATTTCCGTAAAATTAAATAACATTGAATAGATTAAGTAATATTAAAGCTATTCGGTCATAATAATTATATTCAAATAAACATATATGTTTTTTTTTTTGAACGGCAACTTTATTAGAACAAAACACTAGCAAGGAGCTAGAGACAAAATTACAAAGAAATCAAATAGGGATGTTGCAACCAACTAACCCAACTAAAGTTACTTTTACATCTAGAACGACACCATGTGAAAGAACGCGACACTATATCATCAAAAAGAACATCTTTGCGGGGGACGAGAGACGAGAAGAGGACCTGATTTCGAAACCTCCAAATACTCCACCATGTTATGTAGAAAACTCCTTCAAGCAAATCTTTAACTTTAGGACTTAATCTGATAGCATTGAACCAATGAAGCCAATTGGAATACGAATCAATCGACGCCCATGCTATATTCCACCACCGGCAGACAAGCCTAACGATGTCCGTGACCAAACTACATCGAAAAAACAAATGCGCTAAGTCTTCATCTTCTGAGTGGCAAATAGGACATGAAGGATCCGAAACCAAAACACCACGATGTTGCAGGTTTACACGAGTTGGTAAACGATTCAGATGAACCTTCCAAGCGAAGACATTAAGTTTTATCGGCACATACTTAATCCATCTTGTAGCGATAGGGGCTTTTGGAAGAAAAACATCATCAAGAAGATTTCGCACGTCTTTGACACAAAAGACACCTTCCCCATTTAAATCCCAAACCCACCTGTCCTCCAACGAAGAAAAACATGTATGACATATTAACAAACAATATTTATTCATGTTTAATGAATGCTTACATTAGGAACAAAAAGATGTTATACAATAAAAAAATAGTCCAAAAATGTAATATAATCTTCTATAATTATTTCGGTATTTAGTTAAAAACCTTCATTATATTATAAACGATGCGGTTCGGTTAACCACGTATATCTAAAAATAGAAACCAAAATTAAATCGTAATAAGCGGGTTTTTTCGATCAGTTTCGGTTTCTTTGGTTTGAACGGTTCAACTCGGTTTGTCTGTTTTTCGGATTTTTTGAACACCCCTAGAATTTCAAGACACGCGCGAACACAGTTTAATTCAAATGAATTAAGAAAATCCAAGACACGTGACTTATTTACATTCTAACTAACCAACGGGTTGAATTAAACGGATAAACGAATGAGGTTTTTCATGTTTAAGTTATTCGGTAAGTGTGAGTTTCGATTCAATTAAACACAAACCTAACCAAGGTAATACCGAGACCGTTTCCGACCATTTCTCCTACCCCCAAGTATGTACATACTATTAAAATCTTTGCGATAAGTAATATCTTAGCAAGCATATGGAGTAAAAGTCCCATCTTGTAATGAATCTGCAATCTACTGATTTTCATAGAAAACAAAAACAAGGTGCAACAGTAGTGAAATATTTCGAAATCAATAGAAAAGGATATCATATAATGGGTTGTTTTCCTTTATAGCTTTATTCATAGGAATAAAGCCGATATACAATAATATACAGCTTTTTCGCGCATAATTACAATCTACTTGAAGATTTAGAAAACAAGAAACATTTACATAAACTCGCCATCCGGTCATGTTACACATTTACGTCCTCCAACCTTATTTGTGTTTCATATACACTAACGCTAGTCCACAGCCGTTAGTTGCGTTAAGATAACAGATCGCGCCAATTAGTTGGAATCATATTCACCTTGATCAGTAGTGACTTCATCCTCTTTCAACGAAGCCAATGCATGCATAGACAGTTGAGTATGGTACTGCTGGACCACCAAAACCGACGCCAAACTGTTGAACTCGGGTGAGATCAAAAGGTTTCCAACCGGCCCCATTTCTGGACACTCGCTTCTTCTTCTCAGTGATGCAACCAACTCACCTTCGGGCATCCTACCAACCAAGATCAAATTACACTTGCTATATTCACGAATCGCCTCGATGGCCTCAGAAGAACTCTTGACCACTCTCTCAACGTATTTAGTCATGCTGTCTTTCATGAACTTATCCTTAAATTCCCCTATAACTTCGTCATCAAATGACATTGCTTCGATGCTGTTAGGTTCATCAATCTCGACACTGACTGAATCTGATTTGTGTAAGTCACGGTCGAGAAGGAACCGGACTACGACTAGGTTGATGCCAGGGTGCTCTGCCATACGGGCCCCGTAAGCTAGTGCCTCGTGGTCATCATGACCACCAAAGAATAATACTGTCACTAGTGAGTCAACGTTACTTGCTGAAACGTGTGAGTTCCCTCCGAAACCACGGTCCACTAATATGCTAACTGAACATGGTGCGTGCTCCAAAACCTTGCGATTCACGTGCCTGAAATTATTATATGAAAAGAATTAGTAATTAGCATCGACATTGAACCAAATCCGTGACTTTGAGATATAACTACAGGACCATTTATGTGATTTTACTTGATAAGATAGTTGTTGTTTTTTTTTGCATACCTGTATTCAGCTCGTGTTGTCTCGAGATGACCATCAAGCCTCAAATGTTTATGAAACGGTAGGATGATCATGGCTGCCTTTTTAGCCTCGGCCCCGTTACAGATATCTTCATGCATACTTGATACAGCAGAAATAGCAGTTGTTGGTCTGATAGACACTTTACTGAGCTGCTGAAATGCCTCAAACGCGACCACAATTTGGTCAGAGTCAGCATTGGGATCTTTCTTCCAAAACGGAGACCCGTTTTGCCTAGCTTTGTGAACCATCAGTATAGCCGAAGACCGTTCAGTGAGTTCCATGAGGTGCATAGCATGGACAGTCAGTGTTTCCTTCTTTCCGGTCCCACGTGAGGCTTCGATGAGATTGATCATTGTTGGTAGGTTTCTGATTCCATGGAAAGTAAAGAACATACGGAACGGACTAGTGGCGAAACCCTTTCTGTAAATCCTACGGTGTTTGTATTCGGATTTTGCTATTGCTTTTGCGGGTTTGTATACAGCAATGACTGAAGGCGTTGTGATAAATGTTGTCACAAGAGCCATTAGAACCAATATAGCGAAAGTTTGATCATTTAGCACCTGAAAAAAGAACATTGCATTTTAATATAGGGAATGATTAATGTAAATGCAAAAAAGGATGTCCTAGAAAATAGAAAAGTACATACCCCACGGTCTTTCCCGATGTTGAGAACAATGAGTTCAACCAATCCTTTGGTATTCATCAACAGCCCGAGAGCAAGAGCCTCAGATAAAGGGATTTTACACAACAAAGATACACCGACAGTACCCCCAATTTTCCCGATACAAGCGGTGCATATGACCAAAACAAGTAACCCCCAAGATTGAATCCCTTGGATCGAGGCTACATTGGTCTTCAAACCACTTGACACAAAGTATAGTGGCAGAAACAGTCCTGAGACGAGATCCTCAACTTTTTCCACTAATGCCCCTGCGAAAGCACCTTCTTTAGGAATCAAAACACCCACCACAAAAGCCCCGAAAAGTGCATGAATCCCAATAGCATCTGTAACGAACCCCGCAGCCAAAACGACACCAAGAGTTGAACAAACGTAAAGCTCGTCCACTGGCTCACCTTCGGGACACCGTTTGGACATCCATTTAAAAATCGGTGGGATAACAAACGAACACACCACAATAAAAGCTGAACCACATAAGAAAACCCATAAGGCAACAAGTGGGGACCGCCCGGTTCCAGATAACGCGACTGCTAAGGCCAGTAAAACCCAAGCCGCGATATCATTAACTGCAGCTGCTGACATGGCCATCTTACCAACATCGGTTGTTAAAAGCTTTAGTTCTGCTAGGATACGCGCTAGTACAGGGAAAGCAGTGATGGACATTGCAACACCCATGAACACAATAAATGGGCCTGGGCTGACTCCTTCGGAAACGGTCCCACGTAGGACAAAGGAAACACCTGTTCCTAAAATGAACGGAAGTGAGATTCCCGCCGCGGCTATGCACAGAGCTTTTTTCCCGGTCCGTCTAAGGGACTTTAAGTCAAGCTCCAGTCCGACAAGGAATAGAAAGAACAAAAGCCCCAGATTGGCTAATGTGTCCAACACTGGTAGACTCTTCTTAGGGAAAACAGCATCAAGGTATTGCGTACTACGACCTAGAGCTGATGGACCAAGTAAGACTCCACCCTAAAAAAAGTAAAAATAAATTTAAGAAACGTAAGAAAAATATTATCACGGTAAGTAAGATAAATAGTAAGTTTGCTTCAGTAAAAAAATGAAATTGTAACTTTGATTTGAATAGAAGGAGTATAATTGTGTCAATACATCACGTGTAAGTTCTTTGACTATTCCCCGCAACATATTCATGTGACTTTATTTTGTTAATTTGTGTCTTGTATTATTGGTGCTAGTTTAATCAAGGGATCATGTAAAAAGTAAGCATAACCAACGGAAACCCCTGATTATTTAAACACTTTCCCCAATAATCGTGATAAAAGGTATAGAATAATCAATGGTTGCTTCGACATTACTAAGTCAAAACTAATAGTTATGCACGAACTCATTATAGCTAGCTGTTGCTTAACCAATTAACAAATGATTCTAAAAACAATTATTGAGCTTGATGATTGGATCAAAGAAACTTACAATGATTTCAGCAATGACTCGAGGCTGCCTCAATGGTTTGAGAAGGTACGCAAGAACACGAGTGAGCACGAGGACAAGACATATTTGTACAATTACAAGAGGGAGTGCATAATGAAGCGGATTATTTCCTTGAAATACCCCTTCTGATGTAGCCTTCATAGGATGCGGACATGTAACATTGGAGGCCATTTTGCACTGCACAAACGCGTTAATGCAAGAGCTTTAAATCACAGTGCTGTGGCCTGCGTCACGAAAATTAATGAGCTTGTTCAGATTTCAAGTTTCAAGTTCCAAAATAATTGCAGTAAAATTAAGCAACATGTATTAATGAAGCATGACATGCAGTACCATAACAAATTTTTACTTTTAACTATTTTACGCTAACAAATATTTTCAGGGTATGCTTATGTGTAGTTGTATACACGCACAAGATCCATATTGGGTCCATGGGTCACCAACTAATCACTCTTACGAGTCTTACCAAACCAAGTTGCTATTGCA
Organism: Tanacetum coccineum; assembly: GCA_026074375.1. Taxonomy (NCBI): domain Eukaryota; kingdom Viridiplantae; phylum Streptophyta; class Magnoliopsida; order Asterales; family Asteraceae; genus Tanacetum; species Tanacetum coccineum. The sequence continues at coordinate 44,036 of BQNB010008574.1, read as the reverse complement.
AGTAGGACCATATTGGCTTGGCTCGGACCCATACTTAGTCAACACAAACTGCAAATCCAAACAAAGTTCCTTTTTGGAGATTGGTCAGTAGGAACACAACATGGTCCCAGTAATTTTAAGCACATGACCCATACGGGTTGACAAAACTCAAAAGCCACCGGCATAGACCTTGTGCTCAAGACAAACAAAGTTGGTTTCATAAGGCGGCACATACACTATTTGCTACTAATTAGGTTGCAAACCTAACCTTTGAATGCTCTGAACAGACCAACCAACATCAAAGTAACACCAACTACCAATTCTGCTATAAACCAAAAAGATGCTCTAAATGACAAAAGTTTAGATCCCCAAATAAAATAATAACCCATGTGAGATTCTACCACAGTTACATGCACATCAGCACATGTAAGCAAATTTAACAACAAAACATGGCTACAGACTAAACACGATTTACATCTCGATTGTTAAACTACGTTCTGACTTCTCAGTTATTTCAATCAAGATTCCCGATTTGTCGAAACATATAATAACTCTTACTTAAATAAAGTAAACATGTGCATTCAAGATATTTATGTACACTTATTTCTCCAACCAAAAATAGTATTTGTTCTGCAATCTGTAAGCTACCCAAAAAAGAGGGGAGATACGTGTCTCGGTTAATCGTGCAAACAGTGGTTTTAAACCAATGTCCATATCTGGCTATCTGCATGTTGATCTATCTAAGGTTCCAGCAGTAAAATTACTATTATAACCTCACCCCCAAAATATCCCTTAAACCGACCCATGTCACAATTTGGCCCAAAATTCACGTTACAAGTATCAAATCTTTATCTGGGTCATGATCTTTATCTGGATTAGCATCATGCATCTACATTGATTCTATGATCTTGATATAAAAACACACATAAAGAGCAGAAAAAAAACCATCAAAACTAGAATAAAGAGACATTTTTATTATATGGGTATGAATCTTTAACTGGATTCATATCATGCAGATGTATAAACACACACACATTCATCAAAAAAAAAAATACATAAAGATTGATCTCATACCTGAAATTAATAGAAACTGATGAAGGGTTCTTTAACCCATAAACTGATCAACAGTTTTATATAATCTTTTTTATAATTTTTTTGGAGTTATGATGGTTCCAAAGAATGAGGAGAGTGAGAAGACACAAAGAAGCAAAGCAAAGCTGTGTTTTGTTGTGTTTTGTTTTTATAAAAGTTGGTCATTGGGTTTCCCTATTTATAGATACATCAAGATTAACTTCAATACATTTTAAAACCAATCCAATCTCTACACTTGTGCTTTTTTATATTATTTGTTATTATACAAATATTGGGTCAACGAAGATACAGGATAAATAATACTTGGTAGTTAATAATGTCCATTAAATTAATTGATGGATCATGTTGATTTCTTTTTAATCGAAGTAAGTTTTGTCAATTAAGTTAGTTTCAAAAAATAGGATAGTTGTTGTTATGTTGGTTTGTATTTCTTAGACTTTATAAGTAGAAAAACGTATAGTTGTTCAAATAATGGAGAATATATATAAAAATTACGTGTGAACTTTAAAGTATAGATCACTTTTGATAATAAATTAGATATTGAAATGACGTGTTTTATGAGCAGTGATTAACATGTCTAATTTTATGTAGTAAAAAAAATCGATACGTGTAATGAAATCAAAAATAAAAACAAGAAGAAAGAAATTATGCATGTCATGTTAATAACTTTAGACATACAAGTAGTTATCAGTATTCATTCTTCGTATATCTCATGCGAAAAACGATAGATAAGAACTAAACATTAATAAGTTTTAAATTTCTAAGTTTTAAATGTTTCTATATACTTGTTGATTTACAGTATAAATTTATATAGGTAATACAACAATATGGTGTCATTCTTTAATGCAAGAATTTTTGAAATAATGTACAGTAATAAATATCCAAAAGAATTTTCAATTAAACACCACAATATTCCAAAAATTATGCCAATATTACCATAATATAAAAAGTAATATATATCTTGACTAGTCATATATGTTGATTAGTCAACCAAAAGTTACTTACGAGTCACCACTACATGAGTATACAATTCATCTAAGTAAAGGGGCTAAAACGTGGAATCTTGATAAATTGCATGTTAAATATGTGTCTCGGCTTTTTATAGACTAGCGAAATACTTGCGCGTTATGACGGCGAGCACCCTAAAATTAAAATTTCTGATGCGCAATGTTTTTTTATTATAGATTTTTTGTGATGACGAAATTTAATGTCTTTCGTGATAATACTTAGGCCCTAGCTTGTTCAAATCTTTAGAGTGACTTTTTAGTGCGGACAAAAGCTATAAATGAGTAATATACTTTTTGTTGATAATAAATTAGATATTGAAATGACGTGTTTTATGAGCAGTGATTAACATGTCTAATTTTATGTAGTAAAAAAAATCGATACGTGTAATGAAATCAAAAATAAAAACAAGAAGAAAGAAATTATGCATGTCATGTTAATAACTTTAGACATACAAGTAGTTATCAGTATTCATTCTTCGTATATCTCATGCGAAAAACGATAGATAAGAACTAAATATTAATAAGTTTTAAATGTTTCTATATACTTGTTGATTTACAGTATCAATTTATATAGGTAATACAACAATATGGTGTCATTCTTTAATGCAAGAATTTTTGAAATAATGTACAGTAATAAATATCCAAAAGAATTTCATTAAACAACACCAAATAGTCCTTAAGTATGCAGTATTACCATAATATAAAAAGTAATATATATCTTGACTAGTCATATATGTTGATTAGTCAACCAAAAGTTACTTACGAGTCACCACTACATGAGTATACAATTCATCTAAGTAAAGGGGCTAAAACGTGGAATCTTGATAAATTGCACGTTAAATATGTGTCTAGGCTTTTTATAGACTAGCGAAATACTTGCGCGTTATGACGGCGAGCACCTTAAAATTAAAATTTCTGATGCGTAATATTTTTTTATTATAGATTTTTTGTGATGACGAAATTTAATGTCTTTCGTGATAATACTTATAGCATCTTCAATGCAAAAAACTATTAGTGTTTTTAGATTGAAGATGCTCTTAGGCCCTAGCTTGTTCAAATCTTTACAGTGACTTTTTAGTGCTCTTAAGTATTTTGTTTTCTAATATAGTTAATTTTCTTTACTTGCAATTTAGCATCATGAGAATATCAACATATTCATAACAATGGTGTATGTGTGAGATGAGAGATAGTTAAGATGTGTGCGTAAGAGATATATGAAATGGTTTGTGTGGTTGCACGTTTTTAATAATCATTATTGATAGCAATGAATTTTAGCGAGATTTATTGCAAAAAATTATGTGTCATGACCATGGTATTTATTAGTTCTGGTGGTTTTATTTCATACTAAAAATAATACATTTTCACATTAAGTGTGTTGTTTTAAAATATTAAGTTTTTCATTTTAAAAAAGTACCAAATACAAGTACAGTATAACGTAATATATAGAAAAAAAATATTCTAAATCAGTTAATTACTAGATGGTGGGATAAGTTGTAATTTTTGCTTCATATTAACTTAACAATTAACATTGAACTCCCAAAATTTTGTTCCTCGAGCATGAACTAGAACCGTTAATATCTGACCATATACGTTGCTCCAAATATAGACTTTTGACAATTTAATAATGTTATTGGTCTTGGATTGGATAGAATGATTGGAGCATTTTTCTATGAATAAAACAATAAAAATAGCAACCCATAGTTGAAATTTGAATAAAATATGCTAGAGAAAGTTCATGGAAATTGGTGTCTCTTGTATTTTCATGAATCAAGTGTTTTGAATTTTTGATGAAGAGAGATAAAAAGTAAAAAGCATGTTATATTTTTTGCGTGAGTAAAAGAACAAATAAAAAATACTCATTTATAGCTTTTGCCCTTTTAGTGCTCTTAAGTATTTTCTTTTCTAATATAGTTAATTTTCTTTACTTGCAATTTAGCATCATGAGAATTGTAACATATTCATATCAATGGTGTATGTGTGAGATGAGAGAGATGGTTGAGATGTGTGCGTAAGAGATATGAAATTGTTTATGTGGTTACACGTTTTTAATAATCATTATTGATAACAATGAATTTTAGCGAGATTTATTGCAAAAAATTATGTATCATGACCGTGGTATTTATTGGTTCTGGTGGTTTTATTTCATACTAAAAATAATACATTTTCACATTAAGTGTGTTGTTTTAAAATATTAAGTTTTTCATTTTCAAAAAGTACCAAATACAAGTACAGTATAACGTAATATATAGAAAAAAAATATTCTAAATCAGTTAATTACTAGATGGTGGGATAAGTTGTAATTTTTGCTTCATGTTAACTTAACAATTAACATTGAACTCCCAAAATTTTGTTCCTCGAGCATGAACTAGAACCGTTAATATCTGACCATTTACGTTGCTCCAAATATAGACTTTTGACAATTTAATAATGTTATTGGTCTTGGATTGGATAGAATTGGAGCATTTTTCTATGAATAAAACAATAAAACATAGCAACCCATAGTTGAAATTTGAATAAAATATGCTAGACAAAGTTCATTGAAATTGGTGTCTCTTGTATTTTCATGAATCAAGTGTTTTGAATTTTTGATGAAGAGAGATAAAAAGTAAAAAGCATGTTATATTTTTTGCGTGAGTAAAAGAACAAATAAAAAATATAATACAGATGATATAACAAGTCTTTATTTGGGCGTGGTCTTATAATCTGTCTCCTCTGCTTCTTCAGTGTGGGGTAATACTGAAGGAGTTATTGGAATTATGGTTTGGAAATGTAGCTGGACTTATGAATTGTAGCTTGGGAAGTAACCATCAGGTTGTTATTAGAGTTGATAGAGATATGTGTGCAATATCATCTTGATACCCTGTACCACTGAGATATTAGTTGTATTTTGTTTTATATGCATATCTTTCTGAATCGCAGTTTGTAGCAAGGATTTTGCATGTAACTACTGAAGGGAGTATTGGAAAGATTTATGGTTTGGGAAAATGTTGCTGACTAGGAAATGTAGCCCTGACCATGGTTTGGAAGGTAGAATGAGATTATGGTTTGGAAATGAAATTGACATTAAAGTCTGTATTTTGTTTTATGTATATCTTTTTGAATACTCAGTTGTAGCAGTATTTTTGCATGGTTGGTGAAGTTATTTTTTATCCCAAAAAACCTTAAATTTTCACCTTTTAAATAGAAATAACCCCACTATAATTTTCACCATCACCCTAAGCGTTTTATCTTACTTCTTTGTTGATCTATTTATGGACAAAGGCAAAAGGCCAAGTACCAGGTTAGTATTTTTGCTATTCTTAGATTGTTGTTAATACTCATTGTTATTCATTGATAGGATATGTTGTAATTGTGGGGTCTTCTAAATCCTTTGTTACTCCATATTGGGTCACCTGAAAGGCCAATGCCTGATGTTACCCCAAGGATTGCTGAAATAGCTTTAAGAGTCGACCCTGCCCACCCAGAAATTGATAAGGATGTATGCGTATCATGTACCTGATGGAGTTTTATGCTGATTATGATACTAGGTAAGACAAAAACGGGTGCAAGATGAATAGACTGATGGAAGAAGATGAGGATGAGGTCATGACCACCAGGATGTGGTAATGACCACAAGGATGATGACTGCTTTTTATCAAGGAAACATTCCAGTTGACAAGTTGTTCCATTTGGTAAGGCTATGGGATCATAAAGGATTGAGAAAAAGCCTACAATACCTGTAGCTGTGTTGGGTCTTTGCAATACCTTGACATGGGTTGAGATTGAGAAAAAGTGAGAAAAGAAGCCTCCTATTGAAGAAGTGAAGTTGTGGTTGCAGGTTGTGGTTCCATGATGTGGTTGAAGTTGTTATTTAATTGCTACTTTATGTCTTATGTAATGTCTTAAGTTAATTGTCCTTTTTTAACTCTATTTCTATGGTATGTAAGCATAACTGGATGACACCTTGATTCAATGTTATGCATTTGGTGTTTTAGTATGCAGGTATATATATGCAGTTGGTTAGATTTACAATATCCTAGTTAAAATGGGTAGAAGGAAGATATGCACTTAACAACAAATTATAACAATCAACAAAACACATTCAACCAACAACACTTCATTAAAGATTAGTTGTGTATATAAAACCAGTGTTTGGCCTATACAAAAGTCAAATATCATCACGTAACTTACATTCTTAAAGTACCAAAGGAATAGCATAGTGTTTCACCTTAGATAGTAACACATACAAGTACAAAACCTAACAAGCTTGTGGTTTACTCTGTGTGGCTTTGTGAACATGAATCCAAGCTTGTTGTGAACCATGAGCAGCATCTCCATGCACAGCAACACCAGTTGTTGTCGTACCACCCCTTTTTCTACTCTTGCAGCTCTTGAATTGTTGACCAACTGCTTACAAGATTTGCAAGTAACACTATTTCCTGTCATTTGACTGGCTTCTTATGACTTCATCATTTATCTGCGAGTCAAGCTGCACTCTTTTCCTTTTTTTAGGGGTCTATCCAATCTGTGGTGAGGTTTTGGTGGATAATTGGTTGTTGGCACATCTGATTTCTTCCACCTGTGGTATTCACTGGATTTTCTTCTTAAATTGATACATCGCTTTCCATGTTGGGTAAACCAATGGAACTGGGAAGACAATAAGACTCTGGTTTCCAGTCATCAATCCTATTATTTGACCTGATCCCATATGGAAAGCAAATGCATGTGTGCAGGGTATTAAATCAAAATCCATTTCCTACAATACCATACTCTTTCACTCAGATTAACACAAATGATCACCCCAAGGACATGTTACTTGATACAAGTCTACTAACATTCCATTCAAAACCTCAGGAAAATTACATCCAATAAGTCAATCTAACACAAGCAAGTAGAAATTTTCAATGTTTAGATACTTACTTCAACTTTTGCAGCAGCCTTACAATAAGTTAAAGATCTTTGCACGTACTGTGTTTTAAAGGTCCATCACACTTGTCTTGCACCTTCTGAACATTCACAATTTCTTCCATAAGGTATTCCCTTATGTATTCTAGACAAGTGATAATAGCGCTTGTCCCTTCCAATCTAGAGCTGCCTGTTTACGAAACCTCACAAGTTTTCAAAGATATTGTTTTTTGCCCTACCTGCAATACAATACACCTTAGTTAGAATAACTTAATGCAATACAAAAATAATACAAAGTTGTACCTGTAAAGTGTGACCTAGCCCTTGTGTGGTGGGATCTTCCTCAACCATTCATAAGCTTTAAGTTGTGATTTATCTTTTCTTCATTCTTTTATCAAACTATGAATGGTGGAAGCTGTGGCACATTTTCCATAAAATTTCCTTGTAAACTTACCGCTCCAAGACAATTTTCATATTATCATAAATGTGTTTGAGACAAAACTATGTTTGCATTTGGAAAGTTCGCTGCCTATGGCTGGTATCCACCCTAATGTATAACTGAATATTTGAGAAAACTAGTTTATATACAACACATTTTAAAAAAAGAGTTTTAAGTAGTGATAATTTACTTTTGGCCTGTCTGATATAAAAAGTGAAGTTGGAGTTTCTATGAAAAGCTCAAGATCATCACCTAGGCAGTCAAAGGAACCACTTCCATGAATCTGCTTTCAGATTCAACTTCAGATTGCAAGTGGATAGATTTCCCCTTGTTTGGGTCTACTCCTAAAAGCAGTTAGAATTTGGTCAGGGTATGGTACCAGACAAGAAACAAACCATCTAAGACCTAAGAAATCTCTTCCTCAGCTTTGAAACCATCTTTTAATGGTCCTAAAATACTATGTAGATCCCGCTTGTACTTTCTTTCTTCATTGTCTGGATCTTCTGGTGGTTTGTAGACCTCATCGTAACTGTAGTGTTTGGATCTTCTATTTCTAATCCATACAGTAATCTATTAACTGTGCACTACTGTGGCTATTAGACTTCCCACAACTCTTTCATAAGCCTTTTTTTTAGCTCTGAAGAACCTTCTTGCTTTGATAATCCTACTTCAAACTTTTTCTGCATTGTTCCTTATTGGTATTTAAGTAATCTTGTCATTGGTTTAAATGGTTCATCTACATCTTTGAAGAAAAGTACAGGGATGTGCATTTTGACATACTTTTCTTGAGTGATAGATTGTGTGAGTATTTAAGGGTTTGACTTCCAGGTGTCCTCATTGGGCAATTGGTCACTTGAATTGCCCATGGACAAGCATAAGATTTCCTAGGTTATGCCACTTTCTCTTTATTAGAAAATGGACTTGGCTTTACTTTATAATTGGGGCATTTGTCACAGTAAAAAGTATAACATTCCATGTCATTGTTAGCAAAATCTGGGAACTTGGCCTTGACAAACAACCATCACTTAGCTTGTCATTTTTTTTCAAGGTTAATTGTCTTCTTTTGGGGTTCCACAGATTCTCTAGTGACTTTATCCTGAAACTAGTTTACTAGTAGCAAAAATGATTCTCCTTAGAAAGTAATTCCTTTTATAAACTCTTTATCCTTTACCCTTATTGCCTTTTCATACGAGCAACTTTATTAATGCTTTTCTCCTAACACCTTCTCTGAATCACTTCACTATCAAATGATCATGATCAACCGCTTCTAACCTCAAACACATTCTTTCTCCTCTATCACATTCTCTTTACTCAAAACATTCTACCCTTAGGATTCTGTGTGTCTCTTAAATCCGGCCATATCATAATCTATTCCCTCTTTCAAAGTTATCTTCATCCACAAAATGTCATTTGTCTTTTCACTATCTGATCAGAATCACTAACTGAACATTTCACTTTTCCTGACATTCCCTTACTTGATTGCAACCTACTTATTTTCTACTTAGATTGTTGAACTATCTTTTGTTTTATTAGCACAACTTTTTTAAGGACCTTACATTAAACACTCATCTCATTTACATCAACCTAGCCTTCATTAAAGAACTATACCAGGTTGAGTCACATAATAATTGTAGCCAAAAGGCTCTTGTGTTAAAACATGTTGCTTTTTAACATTTATGGTCAGTGTACAGTTCTATAACCTGAAACTTATCTACATACATTTGGGAAATTTCATACACATCTTTATCAAACAACTAATTCTATAAGGGGGGGGGGGGGGGGGGCGGGGGGGGGGGGGGAGGGGGGGGGGGGGGGGGGGGGGGGGGGGTGTGGGGGGGGGGGGGGGGGGGGGGGGGGGGGGGGGGGGGGGGGGGATCCATTTTCTAGCTCTGAGTTAGGTTTCTTATAATAACTAGGCCATACAAGGATTTTCATACCCTAAACTCTTGCAGCTTTCTAGTTACTTCCGTATAGAAAAAAGTAATCAGAATTCAATTTCATACAACCAATTTATAATTACCACCATGTAAGAGTCATAGGAGGAGGTGTGAATGTACCTCCTTGGTTATTTCTTAAGACAAAATACATTGGAATTCCCTGTTGATAATCGATAAAATTCTAAATTAGGGTTTTAAAAATTTGATTATACTTAACTTGATGGACAAAAATACACTTACTTTAATCTTCATTTGGATTGCTTCTTGTCCCTTTTTACGAACCCTCATTGACACAGCATTGTGGGATGTAAGTGAGGATTGCACAATCAAACAATTACCGGACTTCTTCATAATTGGGGATGAAGATGAAAATATGTTTGTTAATAATAATAATATTAATAATATTAATTAAAAAAAATAAGATATTTAAGAAAGTTAATAACATAATAAAATTAAAAAATAATAATAATCGGAGGGTATTTTTGTCATTTCGTCTTACCAAACAACTATTTAACAGTCAAACTAACGGAAATATTGGTCAAAGGACCAAACCCGATACGGGTCAAAAGTTTGGGGACTGGATCCGTTAAAAAAGTTTCGGAGGGACTAAATCCGTTATACCCGACAAACATTAGGGACGAATTATGAAATTAACTCTAAAAAATATAATACAGATGATATAACAAGTCTTTTTGCGTCAATTATAAAACATGTGATGGAAAGCACATTTCAAACAATAAAGTAATTGTAATGATAGTAATAAGAATTCAATCAGATGATTAAATAATGAAAAATAGTTCAAATTATTTGGTTGGTATGATTGTTTGAATGAATGTAAAGTAAACAATAAGGATAGATAGGTAATCTTTTTTTTTGAACGGCGATTTATTAAAACACTAGCAAGGGGCTAGATCAAACAAGAATAATATAAGAGTTCTTAAGCCAATCGTCCACTTGAACGACGCTTTACATCTGAATTTACACCAATAAAAAGAACTAGAAACTAAATTATCAAATATCAGCGCCTTTTCAGGGATCTTCTTATCAAACAGAAGCTTGTTGCGAAAGTTCCACATATACCACCACAAACCATAGTATACACCCTCAAGAACGCCTTTGAGTTTGGATTGAATCCGAATAGAAACCAACCAAACTCGTCATTCCTCGTAAGAATTCACATCCGAATAGTCGATATTCCACCAAGAAGATATCTTACGCATAATCTGTCTCACTACAACGCATTGAAAGAAAATATGGTTTGTCGATTCCACACCGGCATTACAAATGGGACAAACAATCGAATCAATATCCATTCCACGACGAGAGATATTAAAACGCGTTGGGAGCGCGTTAGATTTGACTTTCCAAGCTATGATATTCACCTTGATTGGCACGGATTTAACCCACCTAGTCGGCAAACTAACATCCTGAAACCGATTCCCATCAATCTCCTTTCGAATTGAAGCCACCCACGAAAAGACCCCATCACTATTCTAACTCCTAAATGTAACAGATCTTCGCAAGGCACTAGAGTAGTCATCCGAGAAATCTCAGCCAAAAGAGTTAAGTGCATCTCTTCTCTACAATTCCACTTATCAATTTTCTCGAAATGAGTTATCTAAACTTGAACGCATTTAATTTCGAACTAACAGTAGCTTCTTATTCAACTCAAGAGCGAACAAATACGTGGGAACAGCTCTTAGACGACACCGCCTTTCATACCAATTGACGACCCACGAACCGCGTGTTCCTCACCAATACCCCAGCTTCTCAATCGGAAGTAATCTGGGCAACATTAATTACCACCGACCTGTAACACCTTGGACTCTCGTGAACTATCGATGTCCAACAGGTTTTCGAACTCCACCAGAAACATTCCTTTTCAAATTCCAGTCCTCGCCCATAATAGCCTTAATCACTTAGTCCATAAGGAAACATCTTCTGAGAATGAGAACCGTCAAACCCGACTGAACATTTAGACCTCTATTAAGGGCAAACAAGCTTGATTACCCCTAAACCCCCTTACCGTCGGATTAGGACCTTGCTCCACTGGTACCAAGAAGCTTGTTACCTTCGATCCTGACCATTAAAGACCGACTACGAATAGATTCAAGTAGATTTAAAAAATACTCGAGTGAAACTTTAAAAATGGACATATGAGAAGTATTGGCAATAGATCCTAACACGGACTTAAGATGAGTGAGTCTCCTCGTCCTGATTGAAATGAGTTTCATCTTCCATCTAGAAATACGAGATAACACCATGTTCACTCACTTCTTTCCAAGCTTGCTCCATTGACATATTTCCCCCATACTTTCCGTACCCAAATAAGTTAAGGTCTTAAGGACAATACACCCAAAGTTTAGAAAGCCGCGTTTTTAACATCCCATCTTCAACGTTAACACCCATAATCCATAACTCTTACACCATGTTAATACGAAGACCAAGGCCCCCGAAAAAAATAATCCAAAACTCGAACTAACGAATCGATATTGAGCTCACTGCCATTGGACACTAAAGATTGCAGCATCCTCATAAATCAAATGAACAAATTCACAATTGAATTATTTTTGATCCCCGTAAACAAAACCCGCATCGCGTACCACACGTTGAAAAGAAATATGCCAAGCTCTCCGATCATAAGAATGAAAAAAAAAAAGGGGATAAAGGATCACCTTGTTTTAATATCACTAAAAAATAGAAATTCCCTCCGTAGGACTACCGTTGACAAGAAAGGACGCCCCTGATGGATCTAAGACAACTTTGAAATCAAGTCCCCTCCATCTTTTTAACCTGAAACCAAATTTATATTAAAACATCATCCACGAAATCCCATCGAACCGGAATCAAATAGTTTTCTCGAAATCAACTTTGTAAAATAAGGAGCGGTGTTTTATTCTTCCTACGAACACCATTAAAGAACCACATCAAGAATAAAGGACCGTCTAGATTTGATCTAGACCGCCACAAAACTGATTGAACCTCATTGACAAGATCACCAAGCACACCAACTAATCGTTCGCCCAAGATTTTAGCAATAATCTGTATAAGCTCCACCCGACAAACTTATAGACGAAAATCCTGAGAACGCGATGTTGGCAGCAAGGGATTTTAGGAATCAAAGCAATAAGTTCAAGTGAAGCGCGAGAGCGCCGAGTCCCCGTAATTTCACCATACATAAGAAAAAGTCAACAAGCCTCGAAGCGCGCGTGAGCGCGATTCACAATCACAGCCAAAAATGACGATAAATGCGTAAATGAAAAACCATCCGACCCGGAGATTATCAACGCCGGCAATCCACACATCCCTTTTAACCTCCTCTTTAAGAAATCCTGGCGTACCCATATTCTCTTTCTGATCAATCGATAGGAGAGACAGAAAAGGAGGTATCAATACACGCCGATCATTGATGTGTTTATCGATGACCTAGCCCCAAAAAATTCAATTAGAATTCACGCATTATTAGCCTGAACCGGTCATCGACCCAACGTCCATTTGCACCATAATAACCCCGAATATATTAGATTGATTGCGCTTTTGTTTAGCATACCATGAAAAAAACTTCACATTTCATCTCGTCGATTTGCCCTTAAATCTTGCATTTTGTCAATTTCCGAAGCTTGAATATTATCACTCTGATGAATCTTGTTGAGAATCTCCGTACGTTTATGGACCACCTCATTCGAGCAATCTCCTTTATCAATAACCTCATCACAAGACCACAACTCCTCTTTAAGGAAATAGATCTCACTTCGCGAATTCGACCTATGAATAGAGAGCCACTCGCGAATATATCCGGGTCGGTGTTTTTTGGGGTTTGGGGGTAGCTGTTGGGTGGGGGGGGGATTGGGCAGTGTGGGGGGGGGGGCAGTGGGGGGTGTTATACACTGAAATAAACAATAATATATAAAAAAATGGCGCCACCACTTTTCAAGAATCCCTAACCAACTTGTCAAAACCATCAACTCCAGCATTAACGATAGAATTGAAAAGTAGAATAGGACCGTCATCCATACCTAACTTCACGTAATAAAATAGACTATGGTCTGAATAAACCGCTCCAAGGTAATAAGCAGTGCTATTAGGACACATGCTCAAACAAATTTTCGGAAACAAAAATCGATCCAATTTACTCATTTTAAAGAGATTAAGACACTCACGTACTAAGCATTTCCTCCTAAAAGGAAGAACACGACACACACTCAAAACAACTCTCATCTACATCTCTGCCCGAGCTGCGACCATGCATACCGAGCAGCGCATACGCCATAATTAATTAAGTTAAACTCTATAAATATAGATCACTTAGGATTGTTGTGTTTGTTCCTCTCATCGGATATTGATGAGACATCTCTGATATTTTTTATAGCGTTAATTCCTCACTGACACAGTTCATACAATCTACAAAAATATAACTACAATATAACTAATAGGAGACTTTCCACTCTAAATAAAGATCCATATGTTTAGAGAAAATTATTTTATAGTGTCAACAAAACTTTATGAATAGAACGACACAATAGAGTAATAGAAAAAATAATAAATCTCAAATTACTGATGATTCAATTACATAGAATATTGTGGAGACCGTTTTTAATTTAATAATTTTAATGAAATGATATTACAATGTTTATATCTCACACAACAACTACGATTATTGAAAAAATGGTAAAAGATATATCGTTAATAATACCTAATGTAAGATTAGGATAAATTATTGAAAAATTTTATTCAAGTAAGATTTAGTTTAATAATATGATCGACAACTAGTGAGAAATCTTTATAATAAATTATGTTTAGATAACAAGCATTTCTTGAAAGCTAAATTAGTTGTTAAAGGTGAAAAAAACATAAGCTATTTTGATTGTTAAAAATATATTTCAAATTTTTTTTTAACACATATAAAAACAATAGAATCTACCTTTAAACCTAGATTTTTTTTGTGGCCTTTTGGGCGAGTCCCTCTTGAACGTTCAAAAGACATAAAAATTCATAAAAATCCCAATCCCCAAATGCTCCTGGATCAAATGATCTCAGTGATAAATCCTTATGCACTCATCCATGTGATAACCCATAGTTTGGCCCACCTTCACAACTCCTAATGCTAACAACTATCCTCCATAAGATTTAAAAAGAAACCCCTCGTTTGCGGGTAGAACAGAGTACTTAGAGTGACCCCGAACGAGCTTTGATTCTGAATTTTTGTTTTACCTAACCGAATTATCCTTACCATCTTCAAGGTTAACAACAATTGTCGTCTCTCTCATTTCTCCGTAGTCCTTCATATCAAGATTAACAGTATATACCTTCATCAAACCTTCTCCGGATGCGACACCCAGCGGAATGAGAGATAAAACTATGATCTTACTCAGTAACCTGTTCATAGCCAATATCTCGATATTTTCTTTGTTCAATAAAGGGTATAAACCAAAAGGATCTTCCGAGTGTTTTGTCCTTCTGATCATCGGTATGATCATCCAGTGTTTCAAGCACCTCCTCCACGTCACTCTCATCAATGCCATTATTTGCCCTCGAGATCATTAATTCCTGCCAAGCATTTGTTACACACACACATAATTCGTCTTCCTCCTCTTCTTCGGAAAGATAGGTAATCTACTTACAAAATTTCAATGTTAGGCGTACGAACGTTGAAAAAATACATTCAATGACCTACGAAACTTGTTAATTACTTTTTTAAAAAAGGTATGTGATACCGGTTTGAAGGTGTCACAATCACATTTACTGAAAGGCCACGCTTCGCGACAAACTCATCAAGCAACTGTTATTAATCCACCAGCTATTTCTAGAGTGCGTCATTTACCCCACAACTTCTAAGCCTCGTAAAAATCCTAATTAATTCACACCTTGATACCCTTTCATCATTTCACAATCACCTCAATTAATGAATTCCTGGTTATAATTGCCTTATCATCATCAACCTACATTATCAAAAAGACAACCCGAATAACGTTCTCAACAGTAACGTCTGGAATACGAACTTGGGCAGGCATGCGTATCCTTCTACAAGGTGGGGTTGTTGGGTGGTTAGAGAGAAAATTACCACCTTTTAAAATTAAAGCTGCTCAACTAAAGAGTAGTTGAAAGCAATTATCAAGTGATGAAAGATAGTCAACAGGTGAAGGTGAAGGTTATACAACACTAAAAATAAGGATACGTCTGTTGAAGTTACCCCTTAAAAGATGAAGTTCCTCGATGGAAAGTCATAGCTAGAAGCAATACAAGTAGACGAGTCCAATCTTTGAAGCAAATTCTCAAGAAAATACTTTTGAAATGATATGATAAGTTACCTAATGAGTAGAATGTAGGCTTAGAATGCGTCAAGCAAATTCACCTATTAATCGAATACTTCTTTGTACCTGATGTTTGAAATTATAAACAAGTACAAGCGCTCTTAATAATCTTTTGACATCCATTTTGAGCAAATTCTCAAGAAAAAAACTTGCAGGTAATAGGTGTTCAATTATAAGGAGTTTCAGTTAGTAGAATCTGAGCATTTTTAGTCATGGTTTTTTTATGGCCGTTTTTATATTTTGAACAAAAATCAATAAATCACAAAGTTTTTAATGATTATTTCTTTTAACAACCTTTGTATTCTATTCGAATTGGGCAGAAACTTCAAGCATGTGCCATTTACATCCATTCACAACATTAAAGATCTTATGGATATTGCTGAGTATGTTAAGAGAATTTTCAATATAGTCATTCCCAACTTATGTCGGATGTTTTTGTGGAAGTGGTGGGATTGTTGTGGGGTGTAGTAGGGGTCTAGAGAGAGAAAAACATCTAGGTGCGGTGGTGGAGAAGGAGTGGTGGCTAAGAGAGAGAGAGTTGAAGGAGGAGAGTGCGGTGGAGGCAATGAGGAGGCGAGGTAGGGGTGGTGGTAGTGGGTTGTGATAAAGAAAAATAAATAAAAATATTAATTTTTTTATTTAAAAAGGTGACGTGTCGGTTTTGAGCCGGTAACCCTTTCAAAATATGGCCATTACTGTCTATATTGAACAACATTTAAAAGATTGATGGGCCTGAATGGTATTTTTCAATGTTCGTTGCCTAACATTGTAAGCTTTTTTGCGTCAGTTTATATTAAACCTAGTCTATGGGACTCTAAACGCTCTGAAAATAAAGTAGAGAAAAGAGTATGGGGGAGATGAAGGAGAAAATAAAATTTGATATATTTTTTGTGTTCTAGAGTTTAAATTAAAAGAAAAAAAGTGAAAAAATGTTGTAGTCTATTATATTACTATTAATTTTAGTGAATTTATGTATATCTTTTAAAACAAGTTGTACTCGATAAAAAAATAAAAGATATTTTTGTCAATAAGCTTTTTTTTTCCTCTTTACTCATAACTCTCTTCAAAAACTTAAGAACAAGCCAGCATTTTAATTTCGCTCACCTTCTTTCACTTTCATTCTCAAAAACCCACTTGAGAACACAACGTTAATCTCAACAATGTGAAACACCAGTCGCCTTTTTTCCTTTGGTTAAGCTAGACCACGAGATGTGTTGAGTGCGGGGCTACCGGTTATTGCCATATTCGTATGTACGTGGAGCTTCATATGAAAGCTCAAAAAGTAAGAGAAAGAACATGAGACTGGTGGTTAGTGTTAGCGCGCTCTTTGATGAGGTGTTCTAATAAGGAGCTCGAGTCCAATGTAACTGGGGACAGCTTGAATGAGAAATCTTGAACCTTCAATTTCTGTCCATAATTAGTGGGAATCATGATTAAGTTGCATATAATTCAAAGAAATCAAACTTGGCTATTAGAAGTGATCGACCTCCATATTTCTATCATGGACGATGATCTGTCCATGAAACAGTGTCAAGATGTATACCCCAACAAGAGTAGTGATGTATGATGTTCTTGCGGATCATGCTTTTACTAGCATATTCAAGAACATGTAATGCATGCCATTATGGAATAGTCTATTTACCTGTTTGCATACGATGAATATAGAAAGTGTGGATAAAAGTAATATTGGAAATTAATCTTTTGAGTTGCTGCTACAGTTGTATCAATGATATGACTAGTATAGAAGAAGAAAAATGACACTTTTAGTGCGTCACGAGTTGGAATAATGTTTAGACCAAAGTTAGGGTTAGTACGTCGACATTTCTTACAGCATCCAAAGTTATTAGGGCTATCAATATTTGTATGTTCGACCTTGTTAAGTAACTAACTAAGAACGCTAGTCATCATGTGAAGGGGACCTAATAATCAGTGGCGTCGATCAAGAGCTAGATAAAACTAAGCAGAAGTCAGGCCAACTTGGCAATTATGCTCACCGAAAAAAGATATAATAGCTTGAAAGGTGTCAAAAGAGAAAGTTACGGAGACACCTAACTAAGTATAGCCAGGTGATTCAGACTTTTATCTATTTGGTCTCTTCGTGTAATTCGCTAGCTTCCAACCTTTGCTTATATCATTTTCTTACAGTATCCAAATGCATGCTTGCAAAAAAGTTATACTTCATGTTTAGTTTTATGCAAATTGTAACAATCACTGAAAAGATAGCGATCATTAGTTAAACTATTATATAGAAATATGAAAAATGCTTACCAGTTATCTTGTGATGTTTTTATGTTGGACAATTTCCATATTTGTGGAAACAATGCAAGATGCCAAACCACATCAACCTATGTCATGTACAAAAGTTAAGGCCAAACTAAGTAGATGACAATCTAACCAAAATAACACTAAACATCAACAAAAGCTATGATTATGACATGAAAGTGTATCTGTGACTTTGTGTTACCAGAGACTAGGCATGACTATATACGAAATTGCAACCTTTTCCATTTAAAGTAAAATATGATAAAATGTGAAAAACTTCAAGACATGAAAAGATCAATAGAATACAAACATCTTTCAATACCAATGAGATTGATTACATAGCATTCTTTCATGTTGAAACGCTATAGGGTACTGATTCGGGTTAACGGGCTGGTAAAGTAATGACTTCTGATATCGGGGCTTTTACATAAATTTACTTTCTTTTTTCAATACCCATGAGATTGATTAAACAGCAATCTTTCGTGTTGAGATGGTATAACATTCTTTCATGTCACGCCTTTCTCTATTTCATTACTCATTAACAACTCAAACAAAATACTCATGATGATGTGTATTTTTTATACATTTTTTCGGTGTCATTTAACACCCAAAATCATGCAAATATGCTAAAATATTGTACTTAATCATTTTTTTTTGTTATTTTAGCATTTGGGAAGAACTTGGAGGAAAAGCACGTGACTTGAGCTCGATTCGGGAAGAAACTAGACAAAAACGCAACTTTTCAAACTGACGACTTCCATCCTGACGTCTTCACCAAAAGTGCATGGAAAGTTGTTTTTTAGACGAAAAGTGTGACTTCTCAAGTTGTGGAGACGGTGTCACAAATTCCCTTTGACGCCGTCAGGATCAAGCAGCGACGGCGTCACCACGTATTGCGACGGCGTCACAATAGCCGACTTAAAGAAACCCTTGAAAAATTCGACGGGCTAACGGCGTCACAAAGCCCTAGCGACGCCGTCAAAACCCAACTTCTAGATATACAAACCTTATTCTTTCTTAATATCGTGTGGAAACGTGGGAGAACTTTTGTAGCAGCTATCATAGCCGAATTTTAGAGTTTTCTAACCCTTTTGTACTTATTGTTACTCCATGTTCAATTGAAGTGAAGTTTCTGTACCCATTTAATCATTCAATATGTCTATGTGTTGTTTGATTAATTATTTTTCGATTTTTATTAACATGCTTAGCTAAATTAAATTAGTGTTTGCTTATGATTGCATGAAACCTAGTTTGTAATCTCTATTATATTGCTTCTTGTTAGTGTTGTGCACGTTAGGCTCTAGAAAACTAGCTATTTGATCTTCATATCATAGCGAAGACATCTAGGGAAACGTGGTTAGGTTAGAGGATATATGTGATTAGATCTTCATATCTATATCATCTTTGGGTAGATTTTGAATTAAGTATTTATTGCGCTTGATTAACTATTGGGAAGGAGCGTGTCTGACAGGTAACGCCCGACTAGGTTGTCACGTAGAATGCGGACTTGACCAACCCGCTGCAGAATTAAGGGAATACTTACACGTTACACTAATGAGGGTGACGGGCAATAGAATTAGAGAGAGCAACTAGGGAGTAGTGCATGATTAGGTGAGCACGTTTGTTTAACAATACGAGTTTTCCACATATTTACTTTTATGCATAATTAGATTAGATTTAGGAGTAGTTTAAGTAGTTGAATCAACTCCCTCTTCAAAACCTGAGATTTTTACTTGCTTTTATAAAATATAAAAATACAAAAACAATCTTCCCTTAATCTTTAGACCCTAGTAACGTACAATTCGAGCCTACCCAGACTATTCCCCTAGAGAACAATAATAACCCCCGAGTCTTGCCTATACTACACTACAACAGTTAGGCATTCTGCCTAGGAGGGTTGTAAAACTTGTGTTTACAACCATCCGCATCAACTCATTTTAAGGTCTCAACTATCTTTCATTCTTTTGAATGAAAATATAAATTACAATACGAAAATTAACATTAAGAAAAAACATACATACGAAAAAAACAATCACAAAAAATAACGTAGACGACTACATATTACCTCTATATTTTAGTTAGATTTCATGTTTTTGCATGTTGATGATGAAGGCGTGCTCATTCGATAACCCCACGATGCTAGTGGTGTGAAACCTTATTTCTTCCAACCTCATTATAATCACGTCATTCGTTTTAGTCATCGCGTACATCTCTTGAGTGGCCTCCCATTTGAGTCTTAATTCATTTTGTACAGTCTCCCTAGATTGCGGGTTACTCCCCGTGGTGCCTAGCGTGGTCTCTGCTTTAATTTTTTTCATTGCACGTGGTTAACCGGGGGATGTGGTCTCGGATCATTTCCGAATAACACGGTAAATCCGATGTCATCAACTGGATCAACGGGTTCTGTCGCATCCCACTTGGGGTGTTTATTCAAGATTTCTCGTTGTAACATCCCAATTTCTATGATAATGACTTTAAATATATATTAACGTTTATGAGTTATCTTATGTTAAATTAATGAGAGTTCGTTAGTCCTAAGGACCTTGCACGAAAATACATTTAACTAGAAATATGACCTTCCTTGCAATTGTTTGGCTAGTGGGGACTAATCTTGCTTAACTATGAAACTTGGTAAAAATATCATAATTATCCTTTCCTTCTACTTAAGTTTTGTCAGTTATCCCACTCATTGTGCACGTGCCAAAGTAGGAAAAAGCCACATGAGTTATTCATTTAAATTTTCAAGTGAATTAAGGGTTTTACAAGTCTTGCAAAGTGGTGTAGGAAGGATTAAAGGACTGAATTTTGTGTTTTAAATGAGTAGTTTCAAAGTAAGAATTACTAAAACCCTTTTGAATCATATTTAGGTGTTAACCTATTAAGGATTTTGATTAATTAGTATGTTATGAGCTTGTAAACGATGTTAGGATGAATTTTTGAAGTAAATATAACAAGCTCTTGAAATTATGGTTTTTAGAAATTACGATACATTCATGTTAATGGTGAAATTATGTTAATAAGGTCAACATGTAACTTAGTGTTGTTGGTTTGTGGTCGTTACATGTAATTATTTATACGGCTAGAAATACGCGAGCCTATCGGGGACACACACGAATAGACATAGGATACGTATTATGTATTTAATATATGTATGTCGTGTATATTTATTAAAATATATAAATAATGTTATTCAGATATATTTTATAACACCGTTTAGTTTAAACCGTTAGACGTTCTATAGACGCATACTCAGTCATACGTTAAATATTAAAGAAAAGGACTTAGACTACTCGGAAAACAAAACCTTGAGGCATTTGTCTATCTCTTAGGCCGACGGTAGCGTAAAGGTTCATAGGAGTGGGGCGAGCAAGGTCGTTTTTGGAAAGTTAAGGAGGCGGTTAGAGGTTTCTAGGAGGGGACGGAAGTGTCGGTTTTGGAAAGTTAAGGAGGTGCTAGCTATAACTTGTTGGACAAGTTGAAATGTTATATAAACACCCTCTTGTGCTTCATTCCAATCGATCCAACACACCAAACACAAAACCTAAATTACTTTTTGTGCTCCCCCTCCTACACGACCGAACCCTAAATCCCTTTTAGGGTTTTCGGCTTAAACCTTAAACCTAACCCTAGATTCGGTTTAGCTCTTTCCTTCCCTTTAGTCGATCGAAACGTATCCCTCTTGGGGATTTCGATCGTGTTCAAGCAACAAGAGCATGTAACTAGTTTCCTTGTTAATCGTGAAACAAGCACTATCATCCTAACATATATGGGTGATATGTAGTGTGAGCAAACGCTAGAGGCGATAATTTAATCGCTTTAAAGGTTTCAAGAATCAAGATCAAGAATGTTAATTGTCTTTGTAATTCACTTTATAACAATCCGTTATTTCAGGTCATTTCCCGACTCAATTATTGTCATTATTTATTTTTAGGGTTTTACGCGTTCGCTTTTAATTTTTATCGTATAGTTAAATCGCGTAAACTAAAAATCATCATTCAACGTAAACGGACACCAAACAAGTTAAAGTTTACGTCAAGCAAGTGTTATATAACTATTATGAGTATATATTATAACTTTTCATATTTTATTTTTATTGGTTACGTAAAGCGTCTACGTTTCGCAATAAAATACATTTACGCATACCCGGAAGCACCAATACCTATCTATACTCAAACGAATACCCACTTTTATACCCAATACATAAAAAATTAAATCATTTTTATGTTATAATACCCACATGGCCGGATATACATCAAGTAAACACATAAGAAATTTAAATTTCACTTTCTAATACCACACATGCTTATTTCTCACCAAGGACACTTCTCCTCCTAGGGAGGAGGAGAGCACCTTACACAATGTACCTCATACCACCTCCTAGTTCATGGTTTTAGCTAGTGGTTTGCTCAATACTTCTAGTATAAATAGGACCTCCTAGCAAGACTTATACTCTTTACCATTTACAAGTAAACTTCACACAAACTCTCTCTTTTACCACAATATAGCTCACGGCTCATTTGGGTATATTAAGGTCTTCATAGTTTTGATTTTTCAAGTACACAAGGCTCATTAGTGATAATATCTAAGGTGTTGCAAGGTGATTTGGAAGATTGGGTATTAGTTTGTAAGGGTTCGTAATCAAGAAGTAAACTATGGTTTCTTGATTAGAGTTTCTATTTTGGGTTTGATTTCTAGGGTTTGATCTTGTGTTCTTCATCCTCATACACTTCCATAAGGTTTACTTGAACCTTAATCTTTCCATTTGTTCAATTACATAATTTATATACTTGTTATTATGTTTATCACCACCTAGGGTTTGTTTTTATGATTTATGAAATATTACAAGCTCATGTGATATTCGAATTTAATTATGTATATGTTTAAATGATGTTAAAAATGTGATAGAACACAAGTAATATACTATATATAATTGTTGGTTAATTTATAAGTTTAGTTATAAATTAGTTTGTTGGAAGTTTTAATTATAAAGTTATGTACAAATTAAGTGAGGACTTCTTATCTTGGACAATTATTATGGACACAATTTAGAGGACTCAAAATATACAAGACTTGTGGTATAAAGTATTGTAGAGGATTTGTACAAAATTAATCAAGTAATAGATTTATAAAAACTAATATATACACTTTATATAAAAAGCCCATTGTTTTAAACCTTCTCTTAGAATTCGAATCTGATAAAATTATGGAAACATTTTATTAAAATGGTATATATTATATGGATCGTAAGCATATAAAGAACTCGAAAAACTGAGCTATAACGAAGAAGTTACGACATTTGCAAGATTTCAATAAAAAGTGTTTTTATAAAAACTGCACCTATTTCGTACCTGATAAAATTATAAGGACATTTTTCTGTAATAGTACATATTATGAGCTTTCCAAAACTATAAAGAACATGAGGATCGGATCAATAACGAAGGAGATGTGAATTTTACGAGTTTACGATAAATAAATATATAAAAGTGTTTTTATAAAAGTTAGTTTATAAAAACTGAAACTGTTCAGGTCTAATAGAAATTTATAAATATTTTATAATTAAAGTACATGTCATGAGGATTCCAAGCATGTAAGAAACTCTAAAAACGGAATTATAACGAATGAGATACGAGTTTTATAAGTTTTAAGTTTATAAAAATAGTTTTATAAACTCTTTTGATTTTACTGAGTCGACACAGGTTTTTACAAAAATAATAGATGTTATATTTAAATAGATTATCTCTTCACGATTCCATACATATAAAGAACAAGCGAAACGGAATTAAAATGAATAAGTTATGACATTTATAAGATTACGACGATTAAATACATAAAAGTAGTTATATATATATTTTACAAAAACTGTAAAAGTTATTGTTCATCAGAAGCTAAAATATTATAAATATAATATTTTGATAGATTTTCTTAATATGAAACCATGGGTATAAATAACATGTAAAACGGGGTTAAAACGATAAAGATATAAGGTTTATAAAACCTTATGCACTATTTTATTACTTGTGCACTATTTTTATAAAATCAAATAAATCAATTATATAATATCATTATATAATCAATAAAATACTAAATTATATATTATTAACAATTAACCAAGTGTTGGACAAAGATAATACTTTATTTTATGGGTACAAATACATAAATATTTATTTAACAAAGTACAATTTAAACATTGTTTTGACTTTTTTTTAATTAAACAAAAACTATTAGGTGGTGGTGTAACTATATAACTTGCGATGTTGTATTTATATTAAATGCACGATTCTTATACGGCTTATAAATAATTAGGTTGCATTTGGATTTCCCGAGAAGATTTACATACTTGATTTATATAATCAACACATTCACTTGAAGTGAGTTCATAGCCCCATTTTTATATAATTACAATGATTTACAACATTGGGGTGAGAAACATGCATTCTTTTACGATTGAACGCAAGTACACTTTTATATAAATTACGAGTTTGCCTAAGTAGCTATAACCCACTATGCCCATGAATCATGAACTGTTAATTACTAGATTGTAAGCGTGAATGTTATGAATAGATCTATTTGGGATTGACATCCCCGTTCGGGTGAGTAGCGCTCACTAGTTTTGGTGGTATCGAAACCATGTTAGAACAATTTGGATGTTGCGGGTTGAATATCTACACGGGCATATTATTTACATTAACTTGCATACATATATGTTGTAGCTTCAGTGTCATGAGCTTAGCACAGGCGTAATTACTTTTGTGATACTGTATTTGTTACTTTATCATACACTTGGAAATCTTGCGGTCCTACTTTATACATTACTTAAACTTGTAAATTCGCCAACTTTATGTTGACGGCAATTTATGTTGACTGTTTTGTAATTTATAGTTTTTCGTCTAGGTCAATAAGGTACAAGACAAGGATACATTGGTGGTCATTATTTTGGATGTCATTGCATAAAGATTTAGAAGCATTATATTTTGGGGACAATTGTTATGTTTTAAAATCTTTACATTTACAAGTGAATATATTAAGCCTTGAGCTTTTGTAACAAACAAGTTTATTAAATCCAATGTATCATTTTTTTAAATGACTCATTTAGAGGTCGTTCTCATATCTTGTGTCATTGATCTATGAAGTAACGCTCCCGGACACTTATTCCGCTGCGACCCTATTTGGGGGTGTTACACACTTAACAAAAGGTTAATAAAATTACATGTTTAATTTTATGTGTTAACCTATAATATCAAACTAGATCCATCCGCTGCGTACTCGTAGTAAGTGGTTTACTAGATTAATAAATACCAACAAGTGTGACCATCTAGCATCATTATTTGATGATAATATAAGAAAAGCTATAATTTGGTTGGCATAATTTTGACTAAACAAACACCCCTTTATGTTTATATCATATTTTAGGTGTAAAAGAGTAATCGGGGAACTTGGAGAATCATTACTCGGTTAAAGTGAGTCACGAACTAAACGGAAAGTGTAAGTGGCGGGTTTGAATACTCGTAGTTCATGTTAATGTTATTGGCGAAATGGTGATAACTTTGTGTTTTATATGTTCGATTAATGCTTATTGATATGTTAACCCGTATGTGTTACTTTAGCTCCATGAATAACCTGTTGGTTAATTATCATGTTTATAAGTCTTTGTGGATATTGTAAGCCTTTGTAGATGTTATGTGCTTAAAATATCACTTATAATCCTTGCGGATATTGTAAGCCTTTATGGATGAGATGTGCTTGAAATAACACCTATAAGCCTTTGTGGATATTATAAGCCTTTGTTGATAATTCACACTCGAGTAGCATTTTATGCTTTTGTTGAGATGATAACCTTTGTGGGTATGCATAGCTCCCTCGGGGGTGTGTATTTGCTTAGTGTTTAAAAACGAGTGTTAAGACTCGAAATACGAAGCAATGATTTGATTATGTTGTTATTGTTGTTATTTGTTAGTACAAAATGTGTCACGGGTTAAAAAGATGGATCTAAGTGGTTATTGGACTGGGCCAACAGATGAGATCTTGTACTAAACCAAGTGATGAGATGGGTTTCTTGCACAATCAAAAGTAAACCGTTAGTCTTACCGTGGGGATGAACACCACGATTAGACTCCGGTGTGAGAGTAAGTACACATGTTTGTCAGAGAATGTCAGAGTATGTGTGTGTAAAATGAGGTGAGAGAATCGTACCTTGTGGGGTGTCAGAGTACCCATTTTTATAGGTAAGCAAAATATTAGGTTTTCCTAGTATTTCGCTTGGGCCTGTTGGTGGGCCGAAATGGGACCCTTGTTAGGCAAGAGTCCGCTTATAATCGTGACTTGCGGATATGGGTTTGCCTAGCGGACTTCCACTGACCTGCGGAAGTGTCCTCTGGAAACCCCTTATTCGTCTTGCTGCCTCTGGACCGTAGCTAGTTTGGTTTGGGCTTAGTTTTGGTCCATTGTGCTTTTCGATTGTCCTATTGGGCCTGGGCCCATGTACGGCTTATGTAGTCCAGGCGCAAAGGCCTGCTATACGTGTTATACGTCATCAAGTCCTCCCAATCTAGTGTGTCTATTGCGTGCGACTTTGTAGCGTGTGGTAGATATTACTAGACTCAGGTTCTCGTATCCTTCTTAAACTTGCGTCTTCCGTGATTACTTGTTTATCCGCGCCGTTTCTTTACCCTTGTTAGGTGGGATGTGGGCGATGTGGTTGTTTCGTGGCCTTTCACATTCTGACTGATTTGACTGTTCGGTCCACTTGCTCAACTGTCATCACTATTCTTACTTCTAATCCTAGCCGTTGACTCGGAGGTCATGGCCACGTGTAAACATCCGGGAATACTTTGAATTTACTACACCGAGGGTAAAAATACTCGATTTGTTTTTCACTGTGTCTTTTCCACTTCTTCCTCTATTTCGCCATTGTTAAGAATTTTCAAGCTTTTTAACCTTTTTATCTGTGCTTTACCGTTCTTCAAAGAATTTCCGGTTTCCAGGTTAAGTTTTTAAACACCTTTCTTCCATCATGTGTTCCATTACAGATATTAGGTGTGTTCTTACCCAAAAAGCACTTGACACTTTTTGTGATAAGTTTTATATCCTAGAAGAGGTGCATCCCGTTTTGCCTAACCAGAACGATACTATTCATAAGAGGCATGCTGGGAAAATTCGATTGTATACTAGGTTTTTTGACTATGCCAATTTTAGATTGCTTTTGTCCACCTTCCTTGTTGACGTACTTAGACATTTCCGCATTAATATATCCCAACTCTCTGTTATTGGGGCAGCCAAGGTTTCTCATTTTGAAATCTTGTGCCGTGTTTATAGGATTATACCGACTGTTGGGTTATTCTGATGTTTTTATGTGAATTATAAAAAGAATGGATGGATGTCATTTAGTAAGCGTTCTGATAATGCTCACGTATGTTATATGAAACCCCTTGATTCCCTTAAAATGGGAACAATCACTTCTTCTAGGTGGATGAATTTGCTTGCCATGCTTCTTTTTTGTGGCATACTGCCAAGCATGTGACTAGGGACCCTGATCCAGTAGCGGCCGATTTTAATGCACAAGACTACGCCACTCTTGTTGCCCATCCCTCTCTGTTCCGGAAGTTTCCGGAAGCATTCATGTGCTTGGTTGGACCGAGTCGCCATTACACTTTGGATGAGGAAACTTATCCCTGGTTTTTACACAAGAACGGAGGTGTGGGTGCCTTCTGTTATATATGTGCTATGCATTTTACCACTTGTTGTTTTGTTTCTAACTGTGTGCTTGTTTTGTGCAGAAATGGATATTTTTTGCTTTCATACATGCCCCGGACCCCACCAAAGTAAAAATTGTTGTGCGGGAACGGAATGAGGGTGAGCCACTATTGCTGGAGACTACCATTGGTCGCATTGTTCCTCTGCTTTCGGTTGTGCCTGATCGTGCTGAAAGTGAGCTAGAAGCAAGTGTTGACAGGCTTTTTGATGAGGGTGGTAGTGGTAATCAAACAAAGCAATGGGATTCCGCAGGTGATGGAAAAGGTGCTGACATTCAGCCAGTTAGTGAGCCTGCGGATACTGTTGTTGAAGATGTGGCTCCTTTGCAGCCAAGACGTCAAAGGAAAAGGAAAACTGTGGCTGTTGATGCTGGTGAGTCTTCGCATCCTCCCAAAAGGTTAAGGGAGGATCACGGAACCACGAGTGGGGCCTCCGTAGGTGGCAAATATATGTATGCGGTCCAGCGATTGCTTGCTAAAGCTGTGCTGTATGCTGAAGTCGGGGTTGCAGCCATACCCACCTTACCTTTTGTAACAGCTTCCGTATCTACCACGCTAGAGCATGAGGTTAGAGATCATACTGATTTTGTGGTTGGACCCAACCTCCGTACCATTGGAGCTCCTCAAAGGTTCGTTATTTCCTCAGACTCCTCTCATCATTCAGGTGCTAATGTTGCGGAGGCTGAAGTTGATTCTGTTGTCAGGTCCTCCGCTCCTATAATGACGACTGTTACTACTGTAACCTCAACGGTCGATCTTGCTTTGGTTGCTAAAGAGAAACCTGTTAAACCCTCTCTGTTCTTTGCTGATTCTTCTTTAGCTGGTGATAGTATTATCCAACCACTGGAGTTTTTCAGACACATCTTACTGGCAGTGAACTTCCTGTTTGCGGTGTTATCCTCACCGTCCATCGATCACCACAGATACGAATCTTCCTAAAAGTTTACATTCTCCCCAATAGAGCTGACTAATGTGTCCCCCTTGATGAAGGTCGCGTCTGTTGAAGATTGTTGAGTCTGATTTCTACTCCTCCCTAAATAGTTTTTTTGTGTATGTTCGTAGAATGGAACATGACCAGCTATTTACTGAGTTTAATGTTGGGGCTGCTCACCAAATGTCTTTGAGTGCTGAGGTACGGATTCACTGCTGAGTAGCAATACATTGTATAGGAGACAGAATAGGAGGAAAGTCTATTATTATAGAAGTCAGGATGAACATGCTGAATGCAGGGATGAGAGAGATTGAGAGATCATAAAAGCTCATCTGTTTATTGAAGGAGACAGAAGCTGCGGAGGCTACCCGTCTACGTGCTCAAACTTCTAATCTTGAAGTTGTTTAAAAGTCCCTTTGGGATGAGGTGAACGCTTTGAAGGAGCGTAACACCATCCTTGAAAAGAAACAGAGTGCTCTGGATGTGAAAGTGTTAGATCTTGAAGCTTCAGCGATGGGCAAGGAGCGTGAACTGACTGATTTGAATGCCCAACTTACTTCCATTAAATCTCAAAATGACAACCTTGCTGATCAGGTACGTGCTTTTATACTTAGGCTTTTTCTCCTTTTTTCTTTTTATATATCTTCTTATATGTATGTTTCTGCATGATTATAGGTGCATGAGCTGGAGATATCTTCTTCCGGACACCAAGAGAAACTTTCTGGGTATGAGCACTTAACGGAGCGGCTTGAGGAGTTTCAAGATGCTCAGTTAAAAATTGTGAATGACAAAGTGGCGAAATTAGATGTGGATCTTGCAGAGATGGCTTGCCACTTGGAGGAAAAAATTTATCCGCATCTTTTGATGACCATATCTAGCCAGAGATGGCTTCTGACCCATGGCCTAAAGTTTGTTCTTGTCAAGTGCTTGAATTCATCCGAGTGTCTTACGGCTTTGGGGGCTGCTATCAGCCGTGCTATCAAGAAGGGGATGCAGAGCGGTCTTGCGACCGGTATTGATCATGGCAAGGAAGGCAGGAGCCTGGCAGATATTGCTGCTTACAATCCAGATGCAGAAGCAGATTTTAACTCCGTTATTCAAAAGTTCCGCGAGGTAGACTTCCCCTTGCTCGCCGAACTAAAGTCTCATAAGGATGCGAGTATGGAAGATATCATGAACTTGCTTCGCCTGGAAGGTGCTCTTGCTGGCGCTCCTGGAATGGATGAGTTTCAACCTGATATTGAGCAGTTGAGGGTTCCTATCCATAGATCTGAAGATCATGTTATGCTTAGTGAAACTTCTTTGTTATTTGCCCTCAGTGTTTCTCAATCTCGTGTGGAATGGATTAGGGAGAACATTGCGGCACAACGGTCAGCCCTTCTTGGTGTTTGGACCCCTTTATCCGAACCCTTATCTATTTCAAGTTTGATGGGTGAGGCAAGCACTTCCGGCGTGGTGCCAGCAGCTTCTGTGGTTACAACTGCCCTATCTACCACTTTTGCTTCTGCCAGCTCTATTCCTCCCATTTCTACGGATGATTATGAGATTGCAGGTGTAAATGGTCGAGAGGTTGCGCGTGCGGATGGGAATGCTACTCCCTTTCCCAATGTTGACGATGTAGAACTAAATATCCTTTAGGGACTCTTCTATTTGCTTTCTAAGATGTTTTGCCTTGACCGTGTGTGGTCTCTTTGTTATGGGCTTTTGTATGTAAACAATTTCTCTAACTATTTTTATCCGTTAGATACCGCGGTTGCTTGTGGCCTTTTTGGTGCGGTAAAGTGCACTTATATAATTTTAACGTTGTAATGCTTAATATGGTTCTGCTATCGTTTGAATACCATGATGATATGTTTAACATGATAGTCTTACTTGAATATTTGTGGGTTATTCTCCCAATACTGGGTTTGCAATACCTCTTATGTATGTTTGAGTAAATTGTTAGGTTACTCATCCTTTTGTTATACGGAATAACGTTTGTTAGGTCATGCCCTATTGCGTACGCGTCTTAATCACATAAAAAATAACTTTGCAAAGTAAAAAACAAATATTTTTGAGAATAAACTTGTGGAGGTAGCTAGTCTCCACTTTCATTAAAAATTTTAAAAGACACTACAATGGATAGATAAGATAGATTGAAGTGCATTACCCCACTGCGGGGTCCGCATGGGTGAATTGCTTACATTTTATGAATATAACACTTCTTGAGGTTGCTGACATTCCAAGTCCGCGGGAGCTGCTTTCTGTCACGGTCTCTTAACTTGTATGCGCCCTTTTCCAGTGCTTCCGTGACTTCGAATGGTCCTTCCCATTTGGGGCCTAGCTTCCCTATGTCTTCTGCATGGCTTGCATAATTTTTACGGTAGACAAGGTTCCCGGCTTGAAACTTGTACTTTGAACTTTTGAGTTATAGTACTTTTCTATTTTTGCTTTGCTCTTTGCCTCACGAATTGCTGCTTGCTCTCTTTTTTCTTCCAAAAGGTCAAGGTTAATTTCTAAAGCTTCATTGTTCTACACTAGGTCTACTTCCGCTGTTCTTAGTGTGGGCATGCCGATTTTCGCTGGGATGACCGCTTCTGTTCCGTATGTTAATGAGAATGAAGTGTCTTTGTTGCTAGATTTTATCATGGTGCGGTGTGCCCAAAGAACGTGAGAGAGCTCTTCCATCCAATTCTTGCTCCTTAAGTCCGACCTTGCTTTTATTCCCTCTCCTAGGCTGCGATTTTCTCTTTCTACCAGGCCGTTGGTTTGTAGATGTTTAACAGAAGCAAAGTGTTAGCGGATACATAGTTTCTCGCACCAATCCTTGAATGGATTATCCCGGAACTATTTTCCATTATCTGAGATGATCTCTTCAGGGAGCCCGAATCTACAGACAATGTCCCACACAAATTTTTTGATCTGATTGCCAGTGATGGTTGCAACTGATTTTGCTTCAATCCACTTTGTGAAGTAGTCAATAGCTACTATTAGGAACTTGACTTTTCCAGGTCCTTCCGGGAAAGGTCCGGCTATGTCAATTCCCCATTTGTAGAACGGCCATGGAGATGTGATTGGAGTTAGATTTTGTTGTGGATTCCTTAGAACAGGTTTATGAACCTGACAGTCTTGGCATGCTCTTATTAATGCCCTTGCGTCCTTATGCATGGTAGGCCAATAATAACCAATCCTTAAGGCTTTGGCCGCAACGGATTGTGTACCTGCGTGCATGCTACAAGATCCTTCATGTATCTCACTCAGAACATAGTTGGCCTGAAGTGACCCTACACATCGTAGCCATGGTCCAAGAAAAGATTTTTTTGTAGAGAGTCCCATTAATTACGGCAAATCGTTGTGACTTGCGTCTTAGTGCTCTTGCCTTTTTCACATTCGCTGGCAGGGTTTCCTCCGTGAGGTATTCGAAAATAGGGGTCATCCATGTATCTCCTTCTTCTTCTACCACTGCTAGTATTTCTACTTCACCTATTGATTTTTCTTTTAGTTCTTCAACCAACACTTGCTTACTTAAATGGGCAAAGCTTGTGGATGCTATTTTGCTTAGTGCGTCTCCTTTTTTATTTTCACCTTTAGGGACTCGTCTGATTGAGAATGCTTTGAAGCTGCTGGTAAGTGCTCGTACCTTTTCTAGGTATCGAATCATGTCAGCTTCTTTTACGACGTACGTTCTGTTCACTTGGTTGGCCACTAGTCGTGAATCAACATTTGCCTGAAGATTTTTAACACCCATTTGTTCTGCTATCCTCAATCCAGCAATCAAAGCTTCGTACTCCGCTTCGTTGTTTGTGGCGTCAAACCTGAATCTTAGAGCATAAGTAAATTTCATCCCTTCTGGGTTTGTGAGTATCAGTCTTGCTCCAGAACCATCTGTGCAGGAGGATCCGTCCGTAAACAAAATCCATGGTTCAGGGAGTGCTTCTTCTACTTTCATTAGAGTATCCGGTGAGTCCTCTTCTGGTCGTTCAACTATGAAGTCTGCTAATATCTGCCCCTTAACTGATACCCTAGGTCTGTAATGTATTGCGTATTCTCCTAATTCAATGCTCCATTTCTGTAGCCTCCCTGCTACTTCCGGTCTTGATAACACCTGATGTATCGGCTGGTCCGTGATCACTATGATTGGGTGTGCTTGGAAGTACCTCTTTAGGCGCTTACTGGCATGTACCAAAGCCATCACTAATTTTTCCATTGATGTGTAGTTTATTTCCGGACCTCTTAGTTCCCTGCTGACAAAGTAGATAGGCATCTGCTTAGCTTCTCTTTCCGTCATCAGGACCGCGCTTACCATCTCTTTTGTTGCTGCCAAGTAGACGATGAGCTCCTCCTTTTCCATTGGAACAACTAACATGGGAAGTTCGGCGATCAGCCGCTTTATTTGCTTGAACGCCTCTTCAGCTTTCGTTGTCCAATGGAAATCACTTTTCTTCGTACACTTTTTCAAAGTTTTAAAGAATGGTAACGATTTCTCTACTAATTTGGCTAAGAACCTGTTCAAGCTTGCGAGCTTTCCGTTCAACTTTTGTACATCTTTTAAGCACTTTGGGGATGGGAGACTTAAAACAGCGTCTACCTTGTCTGGACATACTTTTAGCCCCTTGGTGCTGACTTTGTATCCTAAAAACATCCCTTCTTCTATCCCAAAGGTACATTTTTTAGGATTCAACTTCATGTTAATTTCTCTTAGAGTTTTGAACGTCTCTTCTATGTCTCTGACTATCTCATCCTTCGTGCGGCTTTTGATAACAAGGTCATCTACATACACTTCAAGATTTCTGCCAATCTGTTTGTGGAACGCTTTGTCCACTAAACGCTGGTAAGTCGCTCCGGAATTTCTCAGACCAAAAGGCATATTTGTATAGCAGAATATTCCTTGGCTTGTGATGAACGCTGTTTTCTCTTCATCTTCTTTCGCCATTTGTATTTGGTGATAGCCTTTGTATGTGTCTAAGAAGCATTTGAAAGGGAATCCACAAAAGGATTCCACCTTCCAGTCTATTTCTGGTAGCGGATAACCATCTTTTGGACATGCTTTGTTTAAGTCTTTAAGTCTACGCACATCCTCCAACTATCATCATGCTTCTTCACCATCACTGGGTTAGACAACCGGTCGTGGTAATGTACTTCCTTCATGATTCCTGCCTTTACAAGTTTCCCAACTTCCTCCTGTATTGCCTGGTTTCTATCAGCTGCTTGCCCTCTTTTCTTTTGTCTAACCGAAGAATATCCCTCCCACACATTCAAGCGGTGTTTCGCAATATGTCTTGGGACGCCGGTCATATCCACATGCTTCCTGGCAAAAATGTCCAGGTTACACTGAAGCAAGTCGCATAACTTGTTGTGGCCTTCTCTTGTGAGAGTAGAACCAATCATTACGGTTTGTTCTGGATATTCTGGATTTATCGCCACCTTGATTTTTCTTCCACTACTTGCTTGGTAGCCGAAAGGTTCCCTTCTGGTCCAGAGACCACCGCACATTCAAGCGGAACCATCCTGCTACTTTTTAAAGTGATTACTCCTCATTCTACCTGGAGTTTCAGCATTCCGTGAGCTGTTAACGGGACTGCTTGTAACTTTTTGACTCCTGGTCTTCCGATAATTCCATTGTATGGAGATGGTGACTTTACAACCACGAAAAGCTATTGGTCATATTATCTCAACGCTAAATCCAATCAGAGGAGTGGCGGCTGGCACCAATTGGTTCTTGATTTCCGGACGGAGTCGGCTGAAACAATGTTCATATAGTATTTCTAAGGCTGATCCGCCATCCACGTACATGCGGTGTACGCAATGGCCTCCTATTTCTGCTTCGATGATCATTGGACCTTCTACTCCTTCAATTTCATCTAGAGGTGGGAAAAGGATTTCTGTTTTAGGAGAAAAGCTTTGTGTTATCTTTTGCCTAGCCACTCTTTCCAAGGTTGGACCATTAGGATGGCTAATGCTTTGTCTTTCCCAGAGGTTTCCCCTTTCTTTGCCGCCTTGGGCTGTTCCTTTCCACTATTCTGTTTGAGTTCTTTTCTTAAGTGCGACAGCTTTCCTGCCTTGAGCATTTCTTCTATTTGTTTCTTCAGGTGCATACACTCATCCGTGTTATGCCCTACTTCACCATGGAACTCACAAAATTTGGCGTGATTCCGCTTCTCGACCGGAGTCGTCATTGGTGGCGGAGCATTGAATTTCCCTATTTCTAAAGCGAAAATTTCTTTGGGAGTTTTTGTGAGGAGCGTAAACCGATCCTGCTTCCTTTCTGGCCTTTGCTGGTTTTGGAAACTTCCTTTTCTGAAATTTTGCTTCTGATTACCCTCTTGCTGCTTCCATGGTGGAAACGACTTCTTTCTCTCGTGATTCGAGGCTGCCACTTCCCCTCGGAGGAAAGACGTGGCCACTCTCATCATTTCGTCCACCGTTTTTAGAATTTTATCACGGAGGCGTTTGATGAGTTCTGGGTTTATGATTTCATGCACGAATCCGAAGATCCTCATGCACTCTGGTGCCCCCTTGACATCTCTGCTTTCCAGTTTATATCTTCTTACAAAGTCTTCCGTAGATTCTCCATCCCGTTGCTTGATGTTATGGAGTACTATGGGATCTTTAATGTACTTCTTCTGCTGAAGATAGTTTTCCAGGAATGCTTTCTTCAAATCATCATAGATGTCTGTTGATTCAGCCGAAAGGTCATCGAACCATACTCTTGCATTTCTTGTCAGCATGGAGTTGAACATGTGGCACCAGGTTGGCATAGCCCACCGTTTGGTCTTTGCAGCTGCCTGAAAGATTTTTAAGTGATCCTCCGGATCTTCACTTCCGTCATATGTCTTAATGTGGCTGGGCATTCTTGTTTTCGGGAAATCAAAGTAACGGATTCTAGGTGTAAAAGGATCTATTTCTTCACACACCCATGGCTGAGACAAGTCGTCATCCTTCTTACTTGATCTCTTCTTCTTTGATCTCGATTTCCAATGCCCGCCTCCGCTATCCTCACTTCCTAATAACGTTTATGTATATCTTGAGTAGGAGCGCTGGTTGCGGCTGTCTGAGCGTGCAGACACACTCTTACCTTTGCTTCCTAACCTTTTGAACACGCCTCCTTCTTTCTCTCTTAATTTTTGCCTTGGAGATCTTGACCGTTCGCGTCTTATTCTTGAGAACACACTAGGTCTGGGCCTTGGGCTGCGGAAGCGCCTAGATCTGTGCCTCTTTTGTGCTCCCTAGTACTCATTGTCCTTGACTCGGAGTACCACGATGTCCCGAAGGATCTGTCGAAATTTAGTCGGGCTTTCACTCCCTTCAGCTTTTTGTTTTTTTCTCTCTCCCTATTAAACTTCTCGGCTATGATTGGCAGCAACTGGTTGTAGTTCTTGTCACAATACTCCCGAAGGGCTGCGTCGGACGTGAGCTCACCTCAGTCTTGAGAAACTAGCTCTTTTCCTCTCCCAACCGTGTTTCGCACAAAGGACGTGGGCTGGCTAGGAGCGGATTGTTCAGGGTTGCTCATTGTGAGTTTTTTCGTAGAACGCAGTTGTATCCTGGTCCCACGGATGACGCCAACTTGTTAGTACAAAATGTGTCACGGGTTAAAAAGATGGATCTAAGTGAACGATAGATCTAATTGATTATTGGACTGGGCCAACGGATGAGATCTTGTACTAAACCAAGTGATGAGATGGGTTTCCTTCATAATCAAAAGTAAACTGTTAGTCTTACCGTGGGGACGGACCCCACGATTAGACTCCGGTGTGAGAGTAGGTACACATGTTTGTTAGAGAATGTCAGAGTAGTGTATGTAAAATGAGGTGAGAGAATCGTACCTCATGGGGGTGTCAGAGTACCCCTTTTTATAGGTAAGCCAAATATTAGGTTTTTCTAGTATTTCGCTTGGGCATGTTGGTGGGGCGAAGTGGGACCCTTGTTAGGCAAGAGTCCGCTTATAATCGTGACTTGTGGATATGGGTTTGCCTAGCGGACTTCCACAGACCTGCGGAAGTGTCCTCTGGAAACCCCTCATCCGTCTTGCTGCCTCCGGACCTTAGCTAGTTTGGTTTGGGCTTAGTTTTGGTCCATTATGCTTTTCGATTGTCCTATTGGGCCTAGGCCTATGTACGACTTATGTAGTCCAGGCCCAAAGGCCTGCTATACGTGTTATACGTCATCATTATTCATCCGATTATATGTTTCGTTATTCACTAAGCTTTGTGCTTACGTTGCTTCGTATTATGTTTTGCAGGTGAATCAAGTGACGTCAAGCTGAAGGGAAAGGCTTAGCAAATACTTAGTGGTGGAGCTCTAGTGGTAATGAGCGTTTTCTCTAACCTCCTCTCGATATGACTAGCCATGCCTTTGAAGTCTTTTTAGTCATGTCTTGTGTTGAACATTAAGTGAACTTATGGTTAGAAATCATGTAATGTGTATTATAACTAGTGATTGGCTTAGAGTTGTTTTACCCGTTTTCCCTAAAATATGGGTCAAGTTCTTTATGTGACACTTTCTATCAGATGGTTAATGATATATGAAGTGTATGTTCAGTTTTGGTTAAGTTAGTTTTTGCGAAAAAGGGTTTCAAGTGGTATTTTACAGCTTTTTGCATGTTTGTTAACTAGTGCATACGGCGTATGGACCTGATTCTATACGGCGTATGGATCTTGTGCAGGAGCATACGACGTATATACTCAGGTCTATACAACGTATGGGTCTGTTAGTGTAAAAAGAAATTTGGGGGTTTCACCCATGGCTCTTCATAAGTAAACGTTTTTTTTCTTTTGTCTCGTCACGAAATGTAGTCCTACAACGGCACAAAATATCAATCTTGTTTTCCTCACTTTTACTCAAGCGTTTTAAACGATTGTGGGTCGAGTTAAACTTTTTGCAATCACCGTTCAACGTTGCCCACTTCTCCGTTAACATATCATTGGTACATCTGTGTAGAGAAGATTTGTTGAACTAGCTAAGAACCCGGAACCAAAATGATAGCTCATCTTGGTTATTTTCGATTTAGTTATCCACAGAAACAACAAAAAACACTCTCGATTAAGAAATCTCACTAACTATATTCTTCACCAATTAATTATCAAATATATCCATTAATGTAATTTTTTTTAAATATTAACACTTATTATGAGAAATTCCAAAATAACGATATGAACACGTATAAGAGACGGGGTGATTAATTTAAGATGGTTTATCATTTACTTATGGAATTATTGGGAATGGCAGCTACACAGGCTCACAGCTTGCTCAAGCCAATTGAACAAAAGGTTTATCTAGTGAAATTTTGTCCTGGTAGACCAGAAAAGTCAACATAAAAAAAATGAATATTCGGTTGTGCCTTTTTGAATCTTGTAAACGAATTCAAAGACCTACTAGCGTTTTTTCAAATAGTAAAGAAAACTTATAAAATTATCACCAGATTCTAATTTTTCCTTAGAAATGATTTTAATTTAGTTTGATAAGATGGCTTAAATTAATTAAGAGGAACGGGTGTGATTTTTATATTTTCATTATTTCTTAAAACGTTCGCCTTTCTATGTAGAAACATATTTAAGGGTTTAAACACATGTTAATGAACTTAAACTTTGTTTCCACAAAAAAATACTACTACAATGATCTTGAACTCACATTGTAAGAATTACTGTATAGAGATAGTGTTTATCCGTATAAAGTACTTTGAGTTTTTAGATATAAAAAAATTGAATTTGCTAACAACAATCATATAAGTTTTGCTTATGTTTACATTAATTATTAATATATTTAGATATAAAGTCACTTGATATTAATATATAATTTACTAAAATTTATTTAACTTAACTACATGTCTTGAAACCATGTAACTAAACAATAATGTTGTTGTTAAAAACTAAAATATAAAATGACAAGAGATATTCATCTAAAATGAGAAGTGTAAGACCGATCGTAATGGAGACTAAACAATCGGTCGGTCGACTATGCTCGACTACGTCTCCTCTTACAAAGACGGTCGCCTGACGATCAAAGGAAATGAAAGTGTTTGTGTGTGTGTGTGAGTTTCTTCTCAATTTATTTTTGTGGGTTATTTTTTTTTACTACGGCCATCTTACCACGAGTATCTAGTCATGTATTTAGTCTTATATGAAAAAAGCTAAGTTGACACTGAGATAAGAAGGTATAAGCCTAATAAAGTACACTCCTAGAACCATCAAAGACCTACGTATTTTCCTTTTTTAACAAAATACTTATAACTCGGTAATAAATTTAACAAACACAATTATTATTAATCTACACGATAGGCGACAAATCCACTGTCGTTTTGACAGTTGACCAATTTGCTACAGTAACGGGCTCTCATTTTGGGCCAGCCCGATTTTAGTTATTTTTTAATTATTTAGTTTTTTTTTTTTTTTTAAATTTGTATGCACAAGTAGGCTGGCAAAAAAATATTACAAAAGTTCGATTTATTTCAGATAAAAAAATACCCGCGGGAAACACTTTCGATACCTAATAACTTTAAAATAATCGATATATGGTCACAAACGTAACCCCATTATAATAAAAAAAACCAATATAATAGAGCCAAAAAAAAACACTTTAAAATGAGGACAACATAAAGCCATATAAAAAATAGATTACTAATATACACATTTGTCGACAAAACTAGCCTAAAATTCGCATAAAATTGTATTTTCGGCTCCAAAGTAAAAAAAAAAAACTAGTCCAAAAATTTAACATGAAAATCTGGCCCAACAAAGTAAAAAAAAAAATACAAACGGTCCCTCAACTTTTAACTATTACGGATTTTCTTACACAAAAAAATTCCCGCTTATAGCAAAAAATTAACAAAAAAAACACGTCAAGTTTTTATTGTTCACAACTTTTTTACATTCATCGGCCTAAATAAAAAGATATCAA
Source organism: Tanacetum coccineum (assembly GCA_026074375.1). Classification (NCBI taxonomy): domain Eukaryota; kingdom Viridiplantae; phylum Streptophyta; class Magnoliopsida; order Asterales; family Asteraceae; genus Tanacetum; species Tanacetum coccineum. Next base: position 4,570 of record BQNB010008574.1, on the reverse strand, counting down.
ACCGTCAAAAAAAAAGAAAATATTCGGGAAAAAATTAACCCGTCCCAACGCAAAAAAAAAAATTCCCGAATCATACAAAAAGAGGAAATATCCGGGAAAAAATTAGCAAAAAAAAAACCCAAAAATAGCCTAAAATCTGGCCCAAAGTAAAAAAAATACAAAACGGACCCTCACCTTTTAACTATTTACGAATTTTCTTACAAAAATTCCCGTAAAAAAAATTTACAAAAAAGTCCCAAAAATGGAGAATATTCGGGAAAAAAATTCAGCCTCAAAAAAATTTACAAAATTAGCCCCGTATAACGCATCGCCCAAAAAGAAAACCCCCCGAAACCTAAAAAAGAATATTCGGGAAAAAATTAGCCCCGCCGCAACGTGCGGGTTTTTTTCTTGTTACTACAACATTATCCTAATTTCCTACACATGCGGAAGTGGGTCCGGACACCGGAATCTAAATCCATGAATTCAAGACGTGTTCAATATGTGACACCATATATTTCGTCTAACCAAAAGTCAAACATTCTCAATGTCAGATGTGTCATTTTCCAGTTTACCCTATTTGTAATTTTCACAGAGTATTATTTTTTTCAACTTAGATGCCCAATCATATTTTATTTACATAAAAGATGTCGATCAATTGAGGATATGTGCATGTCAAGTGGTTATGCTAATAATTTAATTTCCATGCAAGTTGTATCTAACATTTTGTGTTCTTCGAAAGATACCAAAGACTCTTTCGAGAGTTGGTATGAGGTGATGTAGATCAGTTTCATACTACGTACGGAAAATGTTGAATTAAGACTTCCCTTTTGTTATTCAAAGGTATTTGCTATGTGTTATGGTGGCACGTCTGGAATTACCGTAACAATACTATTTTTGGGCGTCATACTTCTTCCAATATGGATATCTTTGACGACGTGGTTTCCCGTTCGTTTGTTTGGTGTCGTTATAGATGTAAAGCTTTATTTAGTTAGATTGAGTGGCTTAAAAACCCTCATCTAGTTACTTTGTAATGTTTTTTTTCTAGCTTCTTGCTAGTTCGTTATAATAAAATCAGCCGTTCAAATATATATATATATATATATATATATATATATATATATAAGTAAGATACTAATCGATACATTACAATAGGTACTGCGACAAAACGTCACCTTATTTTGATAAACCCGATATATCGATGCCATTTGCGATAGCAAATTTTCCTATACAATTCACTCTCTGCCTTTGGGTTCCATACAAATATTCTCTCTATACGTTGGCCAAATAATAGCATTTATGCCAATCTTCATACACATTTTTATTAGCATCCTTTAAATCTTCTTAAAAAAATATATTTAGATATGTTATGGCCTCAAAATAGGACTTCATCACTTTACGCCTGGTTGGACATGTATCTAACACAACACCTCGAGGTCTTTACCACTTTACGTCGTGAGGCCTCGGGATGTTTACCTTAACCACTTTTCACGGGGTGAAGTGGACACGACCATTGTTTAATATGGTCGTAACCACCACCTCTTATCACGTGAAGAAAATTAAGGTTTATGACAGGATCTACACACACGCCCACGTTCCTTGATGTAGTTAAGGAATATTAGGGTTTTTGTTCCTCATCTCCATTCCTTAGAACAATATGGCTTATAAGAAAAAATGTTTCAAATGATCCCCACCCTTGCAATTATTCGTAATGTGGTTTTGGTAGTTTTCATCTATGTTATGTAACGTGTTTCAGAAGGATGTTGATCACATGATTTTCAAGTCCTCTTAGGATTCAATGATCAATCACAAATTTAGTGTATTTTCTAATATACTTCAAGTCCTATATGGAGTCAATGTGATGAGGTGTTATTTTTATACATTTTTTCGTGGTCATTTAACCCTTAATACCATGCAAATATGCTTTATTATTGCACTAAATCCTTTCTTTTTATGTAATTAGCATTTGGAAAGCACTTGGATAGAACACACGTGACTTGGGCTCGATTCGGGAAGAAACAAGTCAAAAATACAACTTTTCAGCTTTGTGACCACCATCGTCACGGTGTCACCATAAATGCCTAGAAAGTGAAGTTTTTACCAAGTTTTGTGATGACTCGATGTGTGGAGACGGCGTCACCAAAAACTCATGACGGCGTCACGAGATCAAGGCGACAACATCACAAACCCTTTTGACGAAGTCACAAGTATGGCGGTAGAAGAAATCATAGTTTGGGATCAACGTGGTGGCGGCGTGACAACTATAACCCGACGCCGTCACATCCTGTTTACTATATATACAAACCTATTATTTTCATAATTCGTGTGTGAAACGTTGGAGAGTTTTAGAGCTGATCTCATAGACGATTTTTAGGAATTTTTATGCACTTGTTACTCATATACTCACATGTTGAATTGAATTAAGTAACACAATCATTAATCATTCAAATATGTCTATGTATTATTTGATTAATTATTTTTCTTTTCTTTTTGTTAACATGTTAGGCTAAATTTAATTGTGTTTGCTTATAATTGCATAAAACATAATTGGGAAGTTTGATCTGTTGTTTCTTGTTAGCGGTGTGCAAGTTAGACATTAAAAAACTAGCTATAAGAAATTACATTAGCATAGACGTCTAGTGAAACATAACTAATTAAATGAAACCGTTTTGGTAAGATAATTAGATAAGTATTTAATGCGCGTGATTTAATTATTTGATGTATTAGTGAAAGTCAAAATATTTACTTTTTTTATTTATGTTTTTTGTTTGACAATAAACTTTGGTTAGGAAAAGTAATCAAATTTTCTAATCAATTTATAAAATTGATAGGAAAATGAAAGTCAAATCAATCTTTTATTTTAGATTGATTCTAGTTTTTTCCTATAAAAGTGGATACCTTTATCTTTGTTATGTATATCTTTTGAGTTTTGATATAATAAAAGTTTTGTTTGATCGGTTCTATCGAAATAAAATTATTCTTTTAAATTCGTTTGTTTTTCGGGGATGTTAGGGTTACCGTTAACGATCCGCATCGATTTGTTATCAAGCTATGGTACTAAATGGTCTAACAAATCGTAAAGACATCTAATTTGTAGATTTCGTCGACGGGCAACAGAACCATATCCACATGATGGTGAAGATCCAAGCCTTAAGCAAAACTGATTCAAGAACTGATGTTCCCACGTTACACAGCACAGGAACTCGCCGGCAGAGAGGAGTAAACTGAGGTTCCAACGTCTGAAGACGATGGGTCAGAGGACAGTCAATTCCTTTTTGGCGGAGAAAACCTTGGTTCATATGACCACGATGGATAAACCCTTTGTTGACAAAGGAAACCGAATCAGAACCTATTATCTGGGATATATGAGATGAGGAAGAGGAGTATCCATTTGTTAACGAATATCTAAGTTTTAAAAAAGAAGCTATCATGTTTGTGGAAGATGAATCGTGTCCTATTTATGACACCGATAATGAAGAAGAAGAATCGATGCCGGTTTATGATACTGATATTGAAGATGTCATTGAGGAGGAAGAAGGATTTCTTGAGAAAGGAGGATTGGTGGAGAAAGAAGCAGCAAAGAAGACGTTGTAGTTGTGGCTAATGATCTTTTGTTCTTTCAATGGAATCCAAAGTATTTAAGATGTTGAGTTTGGAAAAAACATGCAATGACAAAACACCTACGAGTTATGTCGTTCGGAAAAAGTATCATATCAAGGTTAGCCAAAGTTCATTCAAACATCGTGATTTGAAAAAATACAAGAATGGTATGTAAAAGCTCCACCCATGTCCGATAATTTAGGTTTTATAAGACGATCAAGGTTCGAGGTCGATCGTATAAAGAAGGGAATTTGAGTGCACGGGATACAAATTATGGAGCTACGAGTACAAGGACGAAGTGATGTGCATACACGATCGAGGACGGGTTTTTTTCAATTGAGTGGAGGATATGCAGATTAGTAAAAGGCGAAATATTTACTTTCTTTTTTTATTTAATTTTCTTGTTTTACAATAACTTTTGGTTAAGAAGAGTATCAATTTCTAAAATCAATTAAAGAATTTTTATAATTGCATGAAACTTAATTGTGAAGTTTGATCTATTGTTTATGCTTAGCGGTGTGCAAGTTAGGCATTAAAAAACTAGCTATAAGATATTACGTTAGCATAGACGTCTAGTGAAACGTAACTAATTAAATGAAGCCGTTTTGGTAAGATAATTGGATAAGTATTTAATGCGCGTGATTTAACTATTGGGTAGGAGAAGCATTTTTAGGAGCCCTTACTTAGGTGGTCACGTAGATGCGTTTCTGACCAACTCGCGATCGAATTAGAGGAATACTTCACATTACATTAACGAGGGTGACAAAAGAATAGGTTATATAGATCAACTAGGGAGTAGTGCATGATTAAATGAGCACGTTTATTTACCTATACGAGTTCCCGCCAATTTTACTTTTCTTGCATAATTATGAGTGGTTTAGTTTAGTTAAAACCACCTATCTCAAAATATTGATTTTACCTGCTTTATAAAAAACATAAAAAAACAAAAATATTCTTCTCTCAACCTTTGGATCTTAGTTACATACAATTC